>CM031378.1:78200909-78447096 GCA_018208015.1 Medicago ruthenica | reverse complement strand
TACAAAAAAAAAATGGGTCCATCAGAGAACCTGATGATGGATACTTTGAGGATTCTATGTGCTGCCCACTGCATCCATCAACACTGAAGGCATCAATAATCGTTGGAACGTTCCTGTAAATCCCAGAGAGATCACATCAATATTCAAACCTTGTAATAAATTGTACAATTACGTAAGACTATATTCAATATATGGTTTCTTGAGCATGAAGTTACCGGTCTGTGGTGTCTCCATGCCCAAGTTGTCCATTTGCACCTCTTCCCCAAGAATATACATTTGCACGATCAGTAACAGCAACCGTGTGTCTCCATCCACTTGACATCTGAACTACTTTCTACCAAACCAAACAAAAGTTTGCAGAAATAAAAAATAGTTGTCATGATTATACATAGCCAGATCTTTTTAAAAGAAAAAGGAAAGAAGGTTCTAGAAGTTTCAAGTACCTGAGCATGAGGAAAGTTCACTAGCATGGGAGAGGAGCAATCAAAATTGTTACCAATTCCAATCTGTCCGAACTATAATGAAAGAGAAAAACAGGTTACAATTTACCAAACACAGGCTAAAAGTGTTTCAACTTCATTATTCTATTCCTAAGTATTTTATTCATGAGTATTTCATGTTTTTATGATACAAAAAATATCATGAAAATAGGAAAAACTGTAAACCTTATTCCAACCCCAGCCGAAAAGTTGTCCATTAGACATGAGTGCCATACTATGCCTCCATCCACCTGATACCTGAAAAAAATGAACATAAAGTCAGTTTCCTATGTTGTCACGGTACTGACTCACGTCAAATTTGAACCTCAGACTATTAGCCTCTATCTCACCGCGCGTTGATCTGTTAACATGGAAATACCAAACATACTACGAAGAATAAACAATTAGAAGGTCTGCATGAAATTAAAGGATCACCTGAGAAATGAACTTATCACTCAATGCTTGAACCTTGCGAGGCACAAGACAGTCTTTAAAGTCCCCATGCCCAAGCTGACCATATTTACTCCATCCATGCGTGTATAATCCACCGGAAGATGAAACCGATATCGTATGCCTCCAGCCACAAGAAACCATTACAATCTTGTCACCCTGCAAAATGGACATTTGCGATATCAGAACTCCACTACTCTCCCACGTCACCCATCCCACTCCTTAAAGTATATTTTGAAATTGTTTGTATGAAGTGACAAAATGGTGAGTTCTAATTGGTTGTCTGTGTAAAATAAATTTACAATCACAGTCCATTTAACTCTTCTCTAAATTATAATAGATATAAGTTTGAGGACATACATCAATGTTCACATTCTCAGGGATCAAACGATCATTTGTGTCTCCCAATCCCAAGTTTCCATATCGTCCCCAACCCCATCCGTACAAATCTCCGTCTTCGGTAATTGCTACGCTATGTTCAGCACCAGCAGCCACCATTTTGATACATATTCCCTGTAACAGTTGAAAAATCCACGTGTCCTAGTTAGGATTCAGAGTAGTGATCATAATAGATAACCTAGATTCAGCTCTGATAAAAAAAAGTACCTCAAATGCTAGAATTTTTTGTGGCACGTGAGAGTCCTTTGTGGTGCCAAGTCCAAGTTCACCATTTTGATTCCGCCCCCAACTTAAACAGCAAAAGAATACAATGAACGGCTATTACAACACGGGAAAAAACATATTTAAACAAACAAATTAGAAAGAGATCAAAATATGTGCAACAAAGAAGTACACACCTCAGCACCTTGCTTTCCGTAGTAACTGCCAAACAATGACAGTCCCCACAAGCAATTTGCTTTATCCTTAGACCCTGTAATGCTCTAATGGGATGGGGAACGAACAAGTCACTAGGATCACCATGACCTAATCTTACGAAATCACCCCTGGAAAATCATAATATGGTCACTAAGATAAAATGAACAAACATTATTAGGATATAATACAGCAAGGCTTTGTTTGGGAGTTGGGTTTTGGAGGGGAGGGGAAGGAAAGGAAAGGCTTGTGGAGTGATAAACCCTTGTTTGGGAGATTTAAAAAATCAAGGGAAGGTTTTGGGGGTTTTGAAGGGCTTCATTTGGTCCAATTTTAAAGTTCCCCCAAATTTGGGGGTTTTGGGGGGTTAAACATACAAATTGACAATTTTGCCCTCATAATAATTCAAAATTCCAATTAAGGACAAAACCAAATTCACACAGTTGCACGCCTCATTCACACAATTCACTCATTAACACGTTCGCACTCTCATAGCAACAACCGAAGCGTCGCTTGAAACCAACCGGAACATCTATAATATGTTTTACTGAGACTTTTTATGGTGGATTTATTTTGAGACTTATCTCATATTTTTAGATTTTTTTTTTGTAATTTCTTTTATGTTGGATTTATTTTGAGATTTGTTTTATTGCAGTCATGATGAGGATTTCTTGTTTTATATAGCAACATATTTTGCTAATAACAATTGGGAACAAAGAGTATGGTTCATCTTATTTATATCCATTTATTTTTTAATGGTTCATATTATTTTTGCATTTTAATTCATTAAAATGGACTATGATGAATAAAACATGATTCACTTCATTAATGAGTTGCTAAAAAAACTTCAGTTATAACTTTTAAATAATTTATACAGTTTTAAATATACATGGTTTGTACAAAAAAAATACACTATAAAAAAAAATACATGGTTTATATATATAATTATATATATATATATATATATATAGCGAAATTAATTTGTTATTATTGTATCAATTTTTTAATAAAATTATAAAAAAACTATAGATTTTTAAATTTTTTTTTAATTTTTATATATATTATATATAAAATTATTTTAGAGTATTCCTCAAAAAAGAAAAAAAGGGGTAAAATAGTAAAATTATCACATAAGCCTTCCATTTCCTTTTCTTGTTGGTTTTTTAACTCCCAAACAAGGGGAAGATTTTCCCCTCCTTTCCCCCTTCCCTCCCTCCCATTCCCATCCCCTCCTAAGCCTTTCCTTCCCCTCTCCTCAAAACTCGCAAACAAAGCCTAAGTCGGTAACTAAGTCGCTATGATCACCATAACCCAGTCTTCCAAAACACCCCTGGAAATCATAATATGGTAACTAATATAATGAACAAATATTTTTGGGACATAATATGGTAACTAAGTCACTATGATCATCATGACCTAATCTTCCAAAACCACCCCTGGAAAATCATAATATGGTAACTAAGATATAATGAACAAACATTTTTAGGACTGGGACATATATAAACTTGTAAGCTATGGTACCATTATAAAACAACTGCTATATGAGATTCTAATTATGAGAAAGAAAAAAAAACAAACTAGCCAGATATGGTAAGGCACGGAGCAGACCATCCCCAACTATATACATCCTTGCCAGACTCAGAACGTGCCACTGTATAATCAGCTCCACAAGTAACAGATACAATTTCTTGGCCATTGAACGCACTCAGTTTTGTGGGTAAGAGTCGATCATCGGTATCACCATGGCCTAACTGTCCGTCCTCTCCTCGCCCCCAAGAGCAAACTATGTTTCCAGCTGTTAAAGGAATCAAAATTGAAACAAACAGAAAATCACAGAAGTCATTAATAGGTTCATATCTAGATGATATGAAGATTTTTCTTCAGTCAAGTACCGTGTAAAAGCCACAGAAACTTGACAAGGAAGACAACTGAATAAAATTAATAGTAGTAGCTTTAAAATTGATGCCAACTTTGGAGGAAAAGAAAGAGAATAGAGGTATAAACTAGGGTTTTTTTTATCTTAATCTCTTCTCGTTCCTAGGGGAAAAGGACCTTTGTAATCCTGAGCTCATTTAGGAGGTAAGTAAATTCTGACTAAGGATTGTTACAACCAGAAGTCGAACTCGGGTACTTTTGATTGATTCGTCCATAACTAAAATTCTTAACCATTTGAGCTCATTCACTTGATTATATACTAGGGAGTTTTAAAATAATGGATGTAATAGTAATGTGGGCCATGAAATCAATATTTTCTGTGACTCCATGCCTGCAACATGACCATCGCATCATTGAGGCCACATTTAACCGTGATTCTCTTCAATGCAAAAGGGTCGCAAAGAAACTGTGACTGTGATTTAAAATCTTGATGGTGAACTAGTAAATTTTGCATTCATTAAAATAAGTACTTCTTATAGACAGATCAAAAGAATATTAAAAAACCAATTCGGTGTGTGTCTGTGATGAAGGAGACCTAGATGCAAATCTCAAAATTCATCAATGATTGGATAATTTACAGGAGTTCAACTCAAAGACAATGACAATATCAAAACCTGGAATCATACAAATGCAGGTAGACACTAGACACACATCATCACATAAATAAGCCAAAAAAAGAAAATAAAGGGTCATTGTTAGGGACCACAGAGATTCCAGTAACAAGGTGGGGACTTCAGCAGTTCAGCTTCAAGCAGAGAAACAAAGCATACAATATATGCAAAATTTTAAAAAGCTTGATCAAACTTTCATCAACTCAATGTAGATTTCACTATTTATAGTAATAGTACAAAATAGATGAAATGAGTGCTTACTGAGAAGTGCAACAGTGTGGCTAGCACCAGCAGATATGAGAAGAACAGGGGGTAGTGAAGCACTGTTTTCGCTCATCATCACTTCAATCGTCCATGATCACCATCATTTCTTTGAGGAAAAAGTTGACGGATGAACGTGCTTCTTTTTATATTATAGAGCAGGAAAGTGAACTTCAACAAGACAATAAAGAAACATGATAATGACACTAACAAACAAATAAAGTCTGATTTAGTTCAAAAAAAGTCTAAAATGGCAAATGAGTAGGTGAAATTCAATTAGATCATTCCAGAAATGCTATTATAAAATACAAAAACCTGCTATTTGTTCCATACTGCCATTAATGTGTGATTTTTGAGATTTTTTTTTTTTTTTCGAACCGTAAAACCAAAAAAAATTCCAAATCTGACCCCTATAAAAAAAATTCATCAAAATGACCCACTTTTATTTTTGTGAGTTTTTTTTTTTTTGTCTTTTAGTGTCATTGTCACCGTTTGGTTTGGCGGTAATGACAGGAGTGCAGAGGAACAGTACACGCAGCAGGGGGTGCAGAACAGCAGACTTTTTTTTTAATATTTCCCATTACCGCCAACCAAACGGCGGTAATGGGCCTTTTATTTTATTTTTTTCGTTTTTTTTTACTTTTCCACCTTCTTTATTAAAAAAATAATAAAAATAAATTATTTTTATACTAATAATAAAAAAATTTATTAATTTAAAAACAAAATAATTACATCATTAAGATCATACTAATTTTTTCTTTTAAACATATTAGCCCAATTTAAATTATAACTTCTCGTAGCACAAATTTATTTTTTTTAATTCGTACGGGTCGTTGGGGGTAGTTGTTGGTCTTCCTCTTCCTCTTTCACTTCCTCATCGTTTATTTCAGCTTCATTTGTTTCCAAATTCGCCTCATTTTGCACTTGTGGGACAGAGTTTGTCCAAATATCATTAACAAAATTGTCGTCGTTAAACCCCGCAGCCAGTGTTTCTATGGTATTGATTTGTGTTTGTGGACATTGTGGGGTATAGTTTGTTGTGGATAGTTTACAATGTTTGGAGGTGTTGGTAGGTTGAAAGAGGAGTATTCTGGGTAACTGTTGTGGGGTGTGTTTTGAGTTGGATTAAAGTCATCGATTGAATAGTTTATTGTTCGGAAGCTTTCTCCATGATGACTCTGTTGGGAGTAGCTTGGAGATGGTATTGGGGAGTTTTGTGAGAACTGGTTTGTGGGTTGTGGTGGGGATTGGTAGGTCTGGTTGTAGTTGTAGTCGGTGGATGGGTTGAAGCTTGGGTGGAGGTGTAATGAATTGGCTAAAGGGTGTAGGTGTATCTGACCAGATGTTTGCATCTGGCATAAGATAGGGTTCTGGTGATGTATGATAGGTTGCTGGTGCTGTGGTATAATCTGACGACAATTGTTGTAAAATTTTGGAACATTCTACCATTGAGTTTCTCAACAGCGCTTCTCTAGAAATCCACAGATGATCTCTAAAAAAGGTCAAATATCATTCAAAATATTGACAGTTTAGATAAACCAAATGGTTATATCGAACTCCGTCAAGTGCAAACGGATGACGATGGTTCCAATGTTGGATTTGAAGCTGAAATTTATCTCCCCACAAGCCTTTTATTTTTGTATTTGCCAAAGATATCTTGTGGAAATCATTCATATCTTCTGGCATGGCAGGTGGATGTTGAGGTAAGCCAAATTGAAGCCTTACTCTATCTGTATGATGTCTTTCGACTATCTCGAAACAGATGAGATACGTGTTTGCAGACTATATCTGGCTTTCTTCTTCGTTGCTGTAATGGAAGTGGAGATAGGGCCTCCAGTAGAACTGTTTAAAAAGAGGAATGTTAGTCTTCTAATGTTGATTAAAATGTAATCACGAAAATAAAAAGTGTAATACCTGATTGTATGTCATATTGTCGATTTTTGAACGTGTTGAAAGGAGATTATGCCGAGGATTTTCCATAAATTTACTCCCACGTTCTAGCCATCTAATTAATATTATTAAAATGCTATAATTAATATACTTGATAATTGAATTTAAAAATTAAGAAGAAATAATATATTTATTTAACTTACATATTTGCCAAAGGAGGTTGTCTTTCAGCTTGTGGTGGGTTCTTTGGCACGGGAGATATGCATGACATTCTTGACCAAGCCCAGGCCTATAAGAGTATTGTGCACCCAGGAACGTCATTAACGCCATGTATTGCGGCGTCACACATAGCTCTGTAAAGTGTGGCCAAACAAGCAGAACCCCAACTGTACTGTCCAATCTCCTGAGGTGATTTATTCAACAATGGCAACCATTTCAAATGCACAAGGTTGCCAGTATAATTAGGCATTAAACGAGTGCCAATCAAGTATAAGACATATGCTTTAAACATATGCTGAACCGTGGGGGGACATGCTATACGATTACCTATAATATATTCTTCTAGCCAATTTAATTTTTTATTTTTACCGTCACACCTAACTTTATTTGGCATACTTCCTAAAGTTTGTTCAACAAAGTCCCACGATACGGTCGTTGGTCTGGCAACTAGTTCACCGTTAACCTTTAAACCAAGAAGCATATGAACATCTTCCAGCGTTATTGTACACTCGTCTGACGGGAAAAGGAATGTGTGTGTCTCTGGCCTCCATCTTTCTAATAAAGCGGTTATTAGACGATTATCGACCTTGTATTTGTTAAGCTGAGTAACCTCCCATAAACCAGCTACCTTTAAACTATCTACAATGGACGAGGGCACAGCGAAATCCACTAGATGACAACGATTCCGAATATAATGTTGTTCCTCGTTCTACAAAAAAAATTAACAAATGATTAATCATCAAATTTTGTGAGTTTTAATCATACTATAAAAATAAAATTAATGAATAATTAATTAACGAAATTACCTGAGGGTTGCTGAATAAATTAACGAATAATTAAAGTATATTAATGAAATAAATTAATGAACTTATCGAGAAAAAAAATTAACAAATAAAATTAATAAAATAAACTTACATTTAGTGTTTCTGAAATATGACGGGATCTATGTTTGTTGCCTAGATGAAGGAAGTGTTCCATTTTGTAATATATTTAACAGAACTAACACTTAGAAAAAAAAATAAAGGATAGAATGCGACAAGGTTTTGTGAAGTGTTGTGTTGCAGGAGTGTGGTTTTATAATGGAAATTTTGAATACTGAAATGTTCATTCAACAGCTAACCTCTTGTATTGTCCAATCACTTATATTGCATGCATTCAACATTGTTCATGTACAATTCAATATGCATCGTCCATTGCAACTGCTTCCATTCTGCGAATCCTGTTTTTCTCACTGTAGCGCATGCCTGCAAGATTCATTACCGCCAAATGGTATGGCGGTAATGAGCCAACCATTGGCATGCTGCCACGCGTCCACTTTTTGGCATGGCTTTTGTACCACTCGATTCTACACTGTCCTTTCTTCTTTCCTATTTGTTTTTTGCCTGATTTTTAACTGTAGCACCTGACCAAAATAACTCATTACCGCCAAACCATTTGGCTGTAATGAACCAGCCAATTGTAACACTCCACGTGGCATATTTGCTTGCCTATAAATTTTTCTCTTCTTAACAATTTATAACATGCAAATTGTTTTAACACACATAACACAGATAAAACAACTATGTCACCCACACCAGAAAATGTATTTTTCATTGTTCATTACAATGGAAAAGTTTCAAGAAACCAGTTTGGTTCATTTTTTGAAAGTGAACGAAGAAAATGCTTTAACATGAGTGTCAAAAACACATTTGCTCACTTGAAAAAAAGAATAGATCAAAAGTTACACTTAACAGATTCTCATGTGATATCTAAGATTATTTACCGAACACCACAGAGCTTTTGTGCAAGTCATGTTCAGTACAATGACGCAGAAATAAATGATAACGATGACATTGCAGAAATGTTTTACACTCATAAAATGTTTGAGGTAATCAGTGCAATTGAGTTATCAGTTACGATAAAAAATCATGAGATTCCACAACCTCGTCAAACCCCACAACCCTGTCAAATACCACAACACACTCAAACACCACCGTATGAATATTTCTCGTCACAAAATCAATGTGATTATGGAGCATCGTCTTCACAACATTTACCGTACACCCAAACTTTCTCACAAACCCAGTACGATTATAAACCATCTTCATCACAACCCTTAACGTACACACAACCATTCTCACATATAGAGTGTGATTATGAATCGTCGTCTTCACAAGCACCACCTCAAACGCAAACCCCAACCACTCAAGACATCCCAGATAACATTCAAGAAGAAGTATGTAGTAGTGAAAGTGACGAAGACGAATCACTTCAGCATGAGGAAGACGAAGAAGACGAACAAAACGACAAACATGAAGACATCTCGGACAACATTTTGTCTGGCGCACAAGCACAACCACCGCAAGAGGCAGTATCGATCAGAGCCGCTTACTGTCCACCGCTACATATGTGTAACGTTGATGTTGCTGCATATGATGCTATACCCACCGACGATCACTGGAATACGAATGTTCCCTTCGATGGAGCTATTGCGGAAGGAATGACGTTTCACACCAAAGAAGATTGTTTGCATGCCATCAAGTCTTTCCACATCAGACGTTCACTGGGTTACATTGTTATACACTCCGATCCAGGAAGATATGTCATTCAATGTACGCACGAGACATGTCGATTTAAGTTGAGAGCGTCCTACAGGAAAAGGAGTGGCAAATGGCTTGATAATTTCTTCAATCTTTGGTTGGTATTTTGCGTGTTGATCATGGATTGTTGTATGAACACATTCAAAATATTTTCCATTGTTGACATTTATTCATCTTCAGAAGGATATTGTTGATACTGTTGATAAGATTCATACTCGAATGGAGTATAGAAGTTGATATTGTTGGATATTTGGTTGTTGGCTTCATGTTTGCTAAAATCAAATAGACAAGCAATTTGTGCTTCAGAAGCTGAAATCTCAAGGAGTATGTCTTCAGAAGCTGAAATGTGCCTTCAGAAGCTAAAAAACAGAATTTCAGAAGCTCGAAATGTTCATAAGAAGCTGAATTGGTTCACAAGAAGCTGAACTGGTTCTTCAGAAGCTGAACTGGTTCTTCAGAAGCTGACCGTACACGTCAGAAGCTGAAATGGTCTTTAGAAGCTGGAACAGTACTTCAGACGCACTGTTCAGAAGCTGACCTTCAGACACGCTGTTCAGACGCTGACTTTCGTTGACCTTCAGACGCACTGTTCAGACACTGACTTTCGTTGACCTTTAGACGCACTGTTCAGACGCTGAATTTCGTTGACCTTCAGAAGCACGTTTTCTGCGTTCTTTCTTGTGTCTTGGAGCTGTTTTATTTTCTCACATTATCTTTTGAAGATTTAATTGAAGTGAAATTTCTGGCTTAGCAACTAGTTAGGAGTTAACAGGTTCTGAACCAAACAGGTTCTGAGCTAAAAGTAACAGATTCAGAACAGAAACTTAAGCACAATTAAAAGCAGATAACCAGCAGGAAATAAAAGTGCAGAAATAAAAAGAACACACAGGTTTGTTAACCCAGTTCGGAGTAAACACCTCCTACTCTGGGGGATACCAATCCAGGAAGGAAATCCACTATTGGAATTAATCCTTAAGACTCAAACACTGACCCCCAGTTCCTATCCTAAGCAATCAATCTCCACCTAGCTTGATTTCTACCCACGCATGAGTATTAGAATCCACTAACTTCCTATTCAAGCAACAGCCCAGTTACTTGAACAACTTCTGAACTAACCCAGTTCTGAGCAAAACTCCCTTGTTTTTGAAGAACAACTTCAATACATAAAGACAGCACTCATACCTACAGGCTTAGAGTGATTACAACTCAAAACACCTAAACCAACTCAACAGAGTGGTGCACAAACAAAGCTAAAAAGCTTACACACTAAGACTCTATTTCTGAATAAAAACTCTCTAATTCCTATATCTTGAATAGTAGCAGCACTCCTCCTTTTATAACCTTCAGCAAGCAACATTAATCTGAATTAAATCTTCTAAAATAGATATGTTTCTGAATTATGCAAGGCTTGAAAAGGAAACATATAAATCTTCAATGTATCTGCAAAAGATTTCTTCAGGAAATATGAACTTCATAAAATACGAGCCAATCTTCAAAAGATCTCCTCTAAATTAATCAGCAATCTAGAAGCAATATGCGTGGATATATCCTTGTTAAATCTCGCCAAGATTTGCGCCAAAATAACTTGGAAAAATGCAGCTTCTGAAGAAGTCAACAAAAGTCAACTATGCTACAGTGTGTCTGATGCTTCAGACTCAGGATTTCAGCTTCTCAAGTGCTACAGTGCGTCTGAAGGAATTTTCTGCTTCTGAAGGTGATTTCAGCTTCTGAATGACTTCAAAATGAAAAACTTGCAACTGAAGATTTGTTCTAGACATTGAGATGCTTCTATTCAACACATTGGATTTGCCAAAACATGCAGCCAACACCAAAATACTCAACAATCTCCCCCTTTGGCAAATTTTTTTGGCTAAAACCAATGTTCACACATGACAAGCTCTTCAATCTCCCATAAGACTATCTCAGCAATGAAGAACTCCACAAAAATATAACATAGCAAACAGATTAGCAGCGGATTCAAGCTATGTTCACATTAAAAACCAATCAGTTTCAGCTTCTGAACACTGATACACACATAACACAATTACTGATCAACTCCTGATCATCACAAACACTCCTGAAGCTTCACAATACTCCCCATGCAACTCAGCATTCAACATTACTCCATAAAAAAACTCCCCCTTAATTCTGAACTACAGTAACCTGTGAGACAAGTAACTTCTGAAAACTGAAACACTTCAGGAATACACCAACACTCAGGAATTTAATACCAATGTACTCCCCCTGAGACACACACTCCCCCTCAATATCACCAACACATCTCATGTTGCATTGGTTATGAATTCTGAGCAAAACATGCAACTTCTGAACCACACTACAATCTGACAGCACACACTCTAAACAGCTAATGTCTGATCTTAAACATAAGTTTTTCTCCCCCTTTTTAGCCACAAAATTATGACAAAGCACTGATTTCACATTGGGGACAGAAATCAAATAAGCAACTGCACAAAAATCTCCAAAAATAATCCCATTTTCAGATTTAGACATATGTTCAGGAACACTCTCAGCCTTAGCAAAATAGGCAGGTACTCTTTCTTCCTCACATCCAGCTTGTTGTAATTGCTATAAGTCCTTGTACAGGCAAACATTTGAAGATTTCAAACTAGACTTATTCCTCTCATCAATTTTCTTCTGAAGTCTATCAATTCTCTTCTGCACATAGAGTCTGATGGCAACAAATTCCTCAGATTCACTATCATCCAGTTTCTTTGCTATTCCTGGTTCATCAACCTTGATTTTGGGTTACAGACTTGATATTCTTCAAAACTTTCATGTGTAAATGGCCAAGCATTTGACAGATCTTGTCCTCTTCCTCAGATTTCCACAGATAACAACTATCTTCTGATCTGCAGCCCCTCATCTGAACATTACCCTCTTGATCAGTTACCAAACATTCTTTCTTATTGAAATTTACTTTCAAGTCTTGATCACACAATTGACTGATACTGATCAGGTTTGAAGTTAGCCCTTTAACTAAGTACACATCCTTCAATTTTGGTAAACCATCACAGGCCAAGTCACCAATTCCCAGAATTTCTCCTTTTGCTCCACCACCAAAAGTCACATACATTTTCTTGGTGTAAGGTCTTATATTTTCCAGGAATTTACTAACCCCAGTCATATGTCTAGAGCAGCCACTGTGAAAGTACCATTTTTTCTTAGATGAAGCTTTCTGAGAAGTATTAGCCATTAGACCAACATTCTGAGCTTTAGGCTTCCACACCTTCTGAACATTGTTCCTGGTTGCAGCTGGTTGCACTCTTCTGTGATTAAAGTGCTCAGGATAACCATACAGTTTGAAACAAAATGGTCTGATATGCCCCTTCTTTCCACAGTGATGACAAACCCAAGTATGATTTCTTCTTTTGTTTCTGAAAAATTTCTGGGGTTGCTTCCGAGGCAGCATCTGAATTTGCTTCTGAGGTCTCATCTGAGTTTGCTTCTGAGGTCTCATCTGTGATTGCTTCTGAGGTTGCATTTCAGCTTGCTTCTGAGCTTTCTTCTGAGATTGCATATGAGGTCTCATCTTTGATGTCCCAATCATAAAATCATAAGATTCAGAAGCAGGTACAAATTGTTTAACAGGATTTTTCTTCTTGAGGTTCAGACTCTCATCCACAAATCCTAAACCCTTATGTGTCCCTTGTTTCTGAACATCCAGAATCTCCTCCAACTTATCAGTAGCAGAGTTCATCATCCTAACTTGCTTCTTCATCTGATCAAGTTGCGAATTCAATTGAGTTACTTCTTCATTAAGATCAGCAATCTGTCCTATATGAGCACATCTTTCAGACTGCAGCTGACACACAGTTTCCTTCTCAGTCTCTAATAACTTGATCAATTCTTGATTTCTGAGATACAATTCTTCATAAGAAACAGCTGGTTCCTCAAAAATCAATTCTTCATCACAGGCTTCAGATTCTGATGAAGTTTCAGTTTCTGATGAAGTTTCAGACTCTGAATTGACTACAGGCACAGACTTTGAGCAAGCTTCTGAGACCATAAGAGCAGCAACATGTTTGGCTGACTTACTCTCAACCTCTCCTTCTGAGCTATCCTCATCAGACCAAGATACAGCAAGGCTTTTCTTCTGCTTCTTGAGAAAATTAGGACATTCAGTTTTGATATGTCCATAACTTTCACACTCATAGCACTGCACACCTCTTGCTTGTTTGCTATTCTCTTCAGATTGTTGCTTATTATTGTTGAGTCTGAGATTCTGACCTTTGTATTTGGATTTCTTGTCCACCTGTTTCAGAATCTTTTTGAACTGTTTTCCTACTAACACAAGTGCTTCTGATAGATCATCTTCATCTTCATCAAGCTCTTGTTGATTATCAGCTTCAGAATTAACAGCAAAAGCTATTCCTTTCCCTTTCTTATCAGGCTGTTTGCAGAAAGCAGTCTCAAAATTGAGCAAGGACCCAATCAGCTCCTCAACCTTCATGGTGGTGATGTCATGAGCTTCTTCTATGGCTGTAACTTTCATATCAAATCTTCTGGGCAGGGATCTGAGGATTTTTCTGACTAATTTCTCATCTGTCATCTTTTCCCCAAGAGAATCAAAAGTTTGCCATGTCCAGCACATTCATGTAGAAGTCCTGAATAGATTCTTCTTCCATCATCTTCAGGTTCTCAAATTTTGTTGTGAGTAGTTGAAGTCTGGATAACTTAACCTTAGAGGTTCCTTCATGAGTGGTTTTCAGAATTTCCCAAGCATCCTTTGCCACAGTACATTGCTTGATGAGTCTGAACATGTTCATGTCAACACCATTGAAAATTGCATTCAAGGCCTTTGAGTTTCCATGTGACAGATCATCTTCAGCTTTGGTCCACTCCTCTTCAGGCTTCAGAATCTCAGTTTTGTTACCATCTTTGTCCAAAACCACATGATGATCCCAGCCTTTAATCACAGCCTTCTAAGTTCTGCTGTCAATGGATTTCAGGAATGCACACATCCTTGATTTCCAGTACTCATAATTGGTGCCATCAAGTAAGGGTGGTCTGTTGACAAAACCTCCTTCTCTCTCCATAAAGCCAGACATTATTAACCCTGGAACTCACCCAAAACACAGGCAGGGTGCCTGCTCTGATGCCAATTGAAATTTCTGGCTTAGCAACTAGTTAGGAGTTAACAGGTTCTGAACCAAACAGGTTCTGAACTAAAAGTAACAGATTCAGAACAGAAACTTAAGCACAATTAAAAGCAGATAACCAGCAGGAAATAAAAGTGCAGAAATAAAAAGAACACACAGGTTTGTTAACCCAGTTCGGAGTAAACACCTCCTACTCTGGGGGATACCAATCCAGGAAGGAAATCCACTATTGGAATTAATCCTTAAGACTCAGACACTGACCCCCAGTTCCTATCCTAAGCAATCAATCTCCACCTAGCTTGATTTCTACCCACGCATGAGTATTAGAATCCACTAACTTCCTATTCAAGCAACATCCCAGTTACTTGAACAACTTCTGAACTAACCCAGTTCTGAGCAAAACTCCCTTGTTTTTGAAGAACAACTTCAATACATAAAGACAACACTCATACCTACAGGCTTAGAGTGATTACAACTCAAAACACCTAAACCAACTCAACAGAGTGGTGCACAAACAAAGCTAAAAAGCTTACACACTAAGACTCTATTTCTGAATAAAAACTCTCTAATTCCTATATCTTGAATAGTAGCAGCACTCCTCCTTTTATAACCTTCAGCAAGCAACATTAATCTGAATTAAATCTTCTAAAATAGATATGTTTCTGAATTATGCAAGGCTTGAAAAGGAAACATATAAATCTTCAATGTATCTGCAAAAGATTTCTTTAGGAAATATGAACTTCATAAAATACGAGCCAATCTTCAAAAGATCTCCTCTAAATTAATCAGCAATCTAGAAGCAATATGCGTGGATATATCCTTGTTAAATCTCGCCAAGATTTGCGCCAAAATAACTTGGAAAAATGCAGCTTCTGAAGAAGTCAACAAAAGTCAACTCTGCTATAGTGCGTCTGATGCTTCAGACTCAGGATTTCAGCTTCTGAAGTGCTACAGTGCGTCTGAAGGAATTTTCTGCTTCTGAAGGTGATTTCAGCTTCTGAATGACTTCAAAATGAAAAACTTGCAACTGAAGATTTGTTCTAGACATTGAGATGCTTCTATTCAACACATTGGATTTGCCAAAACATGCAGCCAACACCAAAATACTCAACATGAAGAATTCTCCAAGCTGATGTTTCTAGAAGAAAGATTAATTTTGCAAGATATTTTCTGAAGATTGGATTCAATTATTTGTGAATATATTTTCAAAGAAATCTTTGGAAAATATATTGCTGGAAAATATATTGCTTCCATTTGCTTCTAAAGAATTTTGGGAATATATCTTTGAAGAAGATTTGGTTCAAGAATTATGTTGCAGCTGATTGCTATAAATAGAGGATGTTGCTATTGAAGAAATTCATTCAAAACAGAAGAGAGAGTCATACTTAGAGTTTTGAGTCTGTAAGCTTAGTGCTTTGATTTGTACACCACTCATCTGTTAGAGTTGGTTTAGTTTTATTGAGTTGTAATTCACTTAAAACTTTTAAGCAAGAGTGATTGTTTTATGTTTTGAAGAGTGTCTTCATCTTTGATTTGTTAGAGTCTGATAATCACTGGGGCAGTGATTGACTGAGGGAAGTAAGAGGGGTATTATATCTAGGAGTTCCTAGGTAGAAATACCACGGGTAGTGATTAAGTGAGACGGGGCTGTGAAATAGGGGCTGTTGTCATAGGGGCTGTGAAACAGGGGCTGTGTCATAGGACTTCGAATTGATACTATTTTAGTGGATTTCCTTCCTGGCTTGGCAGCCTCCAGATGTAGGTGAAGTTACACCGAACTGGGTTAACAAATCAACTGTGTTCCTTTACTTTCTGTCTTTTATATTTTTGCTTCTGAACTGCTGTTTGCATAGTCTGTTTTACCGTTCAGAACCAGGTCCTGCCAGGAATTTCAATTGGTATCAGAGCAGGCACCCTGCCTGTTTTAGGGTGAGCTCCAGGGAAGATATTTTCTAGCATAATGGAGAAAGAAGGAGGATTTGTGAACAGACCACCTCTGTTGGATGGTTCCAACTATGATTATTGGAAATCACGCATGAGTGCTTTCCTTAATTCAATAGATAGCAAAACCTGGAAAGCAGTTCTGAAAGGTTGGGAACATCCTGTTGTGACTGACAAAGAGGGTAAGAAGACAGCTGAATTAAAACCAGAGGAAGATTGGACCAAGGAAGAAGATGAATTAGCTCTTGGAAACTCCAAAGCCTTGAATGCTATATTCAATGGAGTGGACAAGAATATGTTCAGACTTATCAAGCAGTGCACTGTAGCCAAGGATGCCTGGGAGATTCTCAAAACTACTCATGAAGGCACATCAAAGGTGAAATTGTCCAGACTCCAACTTCTCACCACCAAGTTTGAAAATCTCAAAATGTTGGAAGATGAGAACATACAAGACTTCTATCTGAACGTCCTGGACATGGCCAACTCATTTGATTCTCTTGGAGAAAGAATATCTGATGAGAAACTTGTAAGAAAGATCCTCAGATCCCTACCTAAGAGATTTGATATGAAGGTGACTGCAATTGAGGAAGCACATGATATCTCCAGTATGAAGGTTGAGGAATTGATAGGTTCTCTTCAAAATTTTGAAATAGCCAGAACTGATAAGAAGGGGAAAGGTGTTGCCTTTGTAGCAGATGCTGATACTGTGGATAATGAAAGCTTGTCAGAAGATCTTGTGATGCTGAGTAAACAATTTAAGAAGATTCTGAAGAAGAAGACAAGAACTGATGAGAAAGACAGTCAATCCAAAGGTGTTCAGTGCCATGAATGTGAAGGATGTGGTCACATTAAAACAGAATGTGCCACATACCTCAAGAGACAAAAGAAAAGCTTGGCTGTTTCTTGGTCTGATGACTCAGAAGGAGAAGAGAATGGGTCTGCTAAGCTTGTTGCTGCCTTTACTGGTAAATGCATGACTGATAATGAAGATATGGTTTCAGAAGCATCATCAGAGTCTGAAGAATCATCTGATGTTGAATCCAGTGATGAAGAACTGTCTTATAAAAAACCTGCTGATTTTTGCAAGAAATTGCATGTTAAATTTAAAGAAGTTTGCAAGTTATTAGAAAATCAGAAGAAGACTATCAGTCAACTGCATGATGAAAGAAGTAACCATTTAGCACGAATCTCTGATCTCAAAGATGAGGTAACCCAACCGAACTCTCAACTTGAACACTTAAAGAAGCAAGTCAGAATGTTGAACACTGGTACTGATGTGCTTGAAGAGATTTTGGAGAGTCAGACTCAAGGGAAACCAAGTGGTATTGGATTTGATGATAGGACCTTGAACAACAAACAACAAAATCCAACTAAAAAGGTCAGTGCAGCTGTTAAAACATGTGATCCAATGATGGATAAACCTAAGTTGAAACACCAGAACCAACCTCAGGGGTCTAAGAGCAAGAGGGCATCTCATCCTTGGGTATGTCATCACTGTGGTAAAAAGGGGCACATAAAGCCATTCTGTTACAAGTTGCATGGATACCCCAAGCGCTTTCAACAAAGAAAAGTGGAACCAGTTGTAAACAAAACCAAGGTCAAGAAGGAATGGAGACCAAAATGTGCAAATGTTGCCCAAAGGCTGAACAATAGGAAAGAAAAGGTTGTTGCTGCTGACAGCAGGGCCACTCCTGTTGCAAAGAAGAGTTATGTTGCTGGACCACCTAAATGTTGGAGCAAAGTGTTGGTTTCTGTACCAAAGAAGAAGGCACTAAAAGGAAAGGAAGTGGATCCTAGTGAATCTGAGGATGATGTTGACATCATGCTCTGTGTTCAGAAGAGGATTGCTGAACTTCAGAAGAGGATTGCTGGGAAGAAGATTCCTCTGAATGTGCTTGAAGCACACATTGACTAAAGCAGCATCTGATGTTGTGTCTGATGATGAAACAACATCTGTTGCTGAGTCTGAAGACTGTTAGTTTATGTCCTGGATTTTATTCTGTGCTTTTAACTCTGTTCTAAGTCTCAACATGATGTGATTGAAGATCAAAATGTTGTCGGTTGAATTTTTAAGGTTCAAATTTGGTAATGTTCAAAGGTTTCTTTGTTCTGATGTGGTTCTTTGTGTGCTGTTATGTGTTGTGCTAGTTATAAACTCTGAATAGAATTCAGTGATGTGCTTATGCTCCGTTTCTTGTGTTTCTCTGCTCCTGGTGATTGCTGGTTGTTTTGTCAACATTGTTTGGCTAAAAAGAGGGAGAAATAAGTATGTGTCTGTTTCAGAAGCTGTTCAACAGTTCAGGGGGAGTTAGAGTTTCTGACAGTTCAGGGGGAGTTAGAGTTTCTGATTGATCTATTTCAGGGGAGTTCCTGAATGTCTGTTTCAGGGGGAGTTCCTGAATGTCTGTTTCAGGGGGAGTTCCTGAGTTGTGTTGTTCCTGAGTATCTGTTCAGAGGTAGTTCAGGGGGAGTATATGTGTGAAATGTAGTGAATCATCCGCTGCTGACTCTGTTGCTATATTTGTGTTATGTTCTTCATGGTTGCGTTCTTTGTTGTGTGAAGAATTTGCTTGTTGCTATGCTCAAATTGATTTTAGCCAAAAATTTGCCAAAGGGGGAGATTGTTGGATATTTGGTTGTTGGCTTCATGTTTGCTAAAATCAAATAGACAAGCAATTTGTGCTTCAGAAGCTGAAATCTCAAGGATTATGTCTTCAGAAGCTGAAATGTGCCTTCAGAAGCTAAAAACAGAATTTCAGAAGCTGGAAATGTTCATCAAAAGCTGAATTGGTTCATCAGAAGCTGAACTGGTTCTTCAGAAGCTGACCGTACACATCAGAAGCTGAAATGGTCTTCAGAAGCTGGAACAGTACTTCATACGCACTGTTCAGAAGCTGACCTTCAGACGCACTGTTCAGACGCTGACTTTCGTTGACCTTCAGACGCACTGTTCAGACGCTGACTTTCGTTGACCTTCAGAAGCTGCATTTCAGAAGCACGTTTTCTGCGTTCTTTCTTGTGTCTTGGAGCTGTTTTATTTTCTCACATTATCTTTTGAAGATTTAATTGAAGAATTCTCCAAGCTGATGTTTCTAGAAGAAAGATTAATTTCGCAAGATATTTTCTGAAGATTGGATTCAATTATTTGTGAATATATTTTCAAAGAAATCTATGGAAATATATTGCTTCCATTTGCTTCTAAAGAATTCTGAGAATATATCTTTGAAGAAGATTTGGTTCAAGAATTATGTTGCAGCTGATTGCTATAAATAGAGGACGCTGCTATTGAAGAAATTCATTCAAAACAGAAGAGAGAGTCATACTTAGAGTTTTGAGTCTGTAAGCTTAGTGCTTTGATTTGTACACCACTCATCTGTTAGAGTTGGTTTAGTTTTATTCAGTTGTAATTCACTTAAAGCTTTTAAGCAAGAGTGACTGTTTTATGTTTTGAAGAGTGTCTTCATCTTTGATTTGTTAGAGTCTGATAATCACTGGGGCAGTGATTGACTGAGGGAAGTAAGAGGGGTCTTATATCTAGGAGTTCCTAGGTAGAAATACCACGGGTAGTGATTAAGTGAGAAGGGGTTGTTGTCATAGGGGCTGTGTCATAGGACTTCGAATTGATACTATTTTAGTGGATTTCCTTCCTGGCTTGGTAGCCTCCAGATGTAGGTGAAGTTGCACCGAACTGGGTTAACAAATCAACTGTGTTCCTTTACTTTCTGTCTTTTATATTTCTGCTTCTGAACTGCTGTTTGCATACTCTGTTTTACGGTTCAGAACCAGGTCCTGCCAGGAATTTCAGATATAATCATGATCGGCCATGATTTCGTTTATGTGGAGAATCTGAAACGAGTGTAACTAACAATAAATTTTTCTTTGTATAACAAAGAGGGTTAATGCAAACAAAATTTTACAATGTACAAAAGAAACGAAAAATATTAACAAGATATATAAGCAGATGCTCAAAACAATACAAATTGTTGCGATGCTTAAAATATCTAAACATCAGTCCTCCGCAACGGCGCCATTTTGTTGATCAAACAAAAGTAAGTATTTTTATATCGTATCCACAGAGACTAGTGCGATATTTCAAGCCGTTCAACAATTGTTATCATTTTAAGTTAGGGTTTATAAATTGTTTCATATAAACTATTGGACTTTAAAGCGATAATAAAACGACGAGTAATAGGGCGTAAAAGCGTTGGAATCGGAGTTCGTCAATTGAGCATCGAAGATATTCTAATGATCATATATATGGATTCTAGCTTTTTAGCGAAATTATCACGTATCACTCGACAACACCATTCATGTCTAAATGACGTCGTGAGATCGATCGTATCGTTTAATCGACGATTTCCCAATCTATTAAACAATCCGATAGCATTACGTTCCGATACTTTATGTGATTATCAAAACCCAATTCCATGTCTAGAATTTCTTATTTTGATAGAAGATTATTCTAAACCTAGATTCAAAAGTATTTTTCAATAACATTTAAATCAAACAAGAATGAAAAACAAGAATAAACTCAATATCACATAAGGTGCTAGAATCATATAATTGAAAGATCAAAAAATTACATCTAAGCTATATAAAGTACCTCCAATTCCAACAAAGGAAAGTTAGTTGGTCATTGTCATGACAGCAATACAAGAGTGGAAATAAAGATGAAGATCCAAAGCTAAGTCTTGATTTCCCAAAGAATCTTAGTTAATCCACACTCAATCCCTCTTGCTCCTGAAAGAACAGCACTTTTATCCCTATTTTCTATCTAAAAATATATACTAATAATACAACTCTCCTCTAAAAACTGAGCTCAATGGTTATAAATATAATCTGGTTTTTTCATAGCTCGTTGTAGCGACGGGCTGGTCGCTGTAGCAATCGAAGCTTTCTTGGCCATTGGGTTTGCTCCACGTCAGCAAACGAGGTTCAAACCGCCTTTGGTCGCTATAGCGACCAGATTCCTCGCTGAAGCGACGAAAGCTTGATTTCTCCCTGCCTAGGCGCGCTATAGGGACCAATCCTCCGCTGTAGCGAGCAAGCCTTAACCTTTCTTCATGTTTCTTTGCTCAATTTCATGTCCTACTTGTTATTTCCTACACAAATGGATGGGGTAAGACATAGGATCAATATTTTGGCCTTCGATCAATAATTCTGAGCTTTTCCTATGATAACTTGCAAAACAAGTAACTAAAGTGCTTAAATTATATATGCATTTTAACTAATTTCTGGCACTTATCAACAATGCCAGGAACAATCTTCGATTTGAAGACGCGAACGGAGAGACACAATTTCATCGTCTTTTCTGGGCCTTCTATCCATGCATCCATGGGTTTAACTACTGTAAACCAGTTGTCCATGTCGCCGGAACGTGGTTGTATAGCAAGTACAAGGGAACATTGTTGCTTGCGGTAGCGCAAGATGGTAACAACAAAACAATTCCAATCGCCTTTGCGCTTGTCGAAGGTGAGACAAAGGAGGGATGAAGTTTTTTTCTGAAAAATCTTAAAAGGCACGTCACACAAGGACGTGCCGTCTGCATGATCTCCGACATACATGAATTGATTAAAAGCGCATTCAATGACCCAAGGAATGGTTGGCAAGAAACTGGTTCAACTCATGCGTACTGCATCCGACACATCAAGCAAAATTTCATGAGGACAATCAAGGATGAAGATCTAAAGGATGTAGTAAATAATATGGGTATAAATATTTTCTTACAACTTTTTTAATTCGTGTTTTTATTAGCTTCACTGTCTGACTAATTTCTTCCATAACATACAGGATATGCCTTAAACATACCCTTGTTCGAATACTACCGTGGTATAATCCAGGAGGCAAATCAGCGTGCGTTAGATTGGGTGGACAATATCCCAAAAGAAAAATGGACTCAAGCATACGACGGGGGTCGACAATGGGGCCACATGACAAGCAACATCGTTGAGTCCTGGAACTTTGTGTTTAAGGGAACTCGCAACCTACCTGTTACATGATAAGTGCTTAAAAGTTGATATATTTTGCTAACTTTTAGGGCACTTATGCTTACTTGTTGTACAAGTTACCTTAGGATTAGGGCATAAATGTATTAGAAATGCAATGAATGAGATCCTAAGCCTTACCCCACTTGATTATGCAGGAAATACATGCTTGAACCTGATTGATGCAAAAGATTGAAGCATTTTCTCATGCCATCGCTACAAGCGCAGGACTCATCGCTAGTAGCGAGGATAGGCAGGGATTTCCAGACATCCATCGCTTGAAGCGCAGCACCCATCGCTAGAAGCGAGCTTAGGCAGGGATTATCAGGAGTTCATCGCTTGTAGCGATGAACTGGACGCTTGAAGCGAGCCTAGGCAGGGAATTTCAAAGGCTGGTCGCTAGTAGCGACAGACCTGGTCGCTGTAGCGACCAATGGGGCGGTTTAATGCTGATGGTGACGTGGAGCTCTTGGATTGGCCAACTGAAGTCCTCGCTACAAGCGACAGACTGGTCGCTTGTAGCGAGCGAACATTTTCTCAGCATATAAATAGATTTTTAAGCTCATTTCTTGATATATAGTTTTTTATCAGAATATTTAATTTTCCAGAGCTTAGAAAACTTATAATCTTTGAGAGAGAATAGGCTTAGAAGGAGGAAAACTTCATATAGCAACTAGATTTGGATTGAAGAAGATCATTAGAAGCTTTGAGACATCAAGCTCTCAACTATCTTCATCTTTCTTTCCTATTTTGCAAGAGTTGTCATGAAAATGATCAACCAATCTCCTTTGTTGGGATTGATAGGTAATCAATCACTCATGTTGTAAACTTTTGATTATTCAATATATGATTCTAGCAATTTTTATATACCATTGAATTTCTTCTTGCTTTTCAATCTTATGTTTGATTTAAATGTTGTTGAAAAAGGCTTTTGAATCTAGGTTTAGAATGATTTTCTATCAAGATAAGAAATTCTAGAAATGGGATTTGGTTTTGATAATTACATTATAGTATTGAATCATAATGCTTTTGGATCGTTTAATAGATTGAGAAATCATCGATTAAACGATACAATCGATATCTCGACGTCATTTGGGAAATCAATGATGTTATTGAGCAATACGTAATAATGCAATATATAAGAAAACGCTAGAATTCGTATTTGTGATCAATCGGATATAACCAATGTGTGATTGATGAAAGTCAATCCTAAACACCTTCTATGTCCTATTACTCTACCATTTATTTATTATGTTTTTAAAGTATGAGTAGTGTAGTAAAACAAACAAGTAAACCCTAACTTAAAACGATAGTCGAAGTTGAACGGAATATGATATCACCTTAATCCCTGTGGAACGATATAAAAACTAATACTTGCATCCGCAGTACTCAACAAAATGGCGCCGTTGCCGGGGATTAAAGTTTTATGATGTTATAATCATTGCAACTTTAATTATGGTTTTAAGCAATTTTGCACAAAATTCTTTTATGTATATAACTAATACTCTTATCCATCTTGTTTGCTAATTCTTTGTGGTCAGATTATTGAAATCGTTTATGCGAGGTCAAGTTTCCGAGGACCAACTTCTTTTTGATTCCGAGATTGAAAGAACAGCTAGAAGAGCCTAATAGCAAGAATCGGAGAAAGAAGCAACAAGCTAAGAGGAGGCAACAAGAGGAGAGTTCTGTTTCTAGTCATTCATCAAGTCCTAATCCAAGCCAAGAATTACAAATGGCTGCGCAGGAGGAGATGGTTCAGGAGGTTCTGGGGTTCCATGTATTAATAGTCCACGTCGTTTTGCACAATTGGGGAAAGCAACGCGGACTACCAAACAAACGGAAATGAAGACGGGGATATTACAAATTCTATATGCTAATCCATTCTCAGGATTAGATCATGAAGACCCGTTCCAACATCTCACTAAATTCTATGAGATTGCGGGAACTCTCGGTGAGACGGAAAATAATGAGGAGGCAATGTGGATGAGAATGTTTCCACATTCATTGATTGGCAAAGCAAAGGAGTGGTACTTAGACCAACCTCCAACGGTGATGACAAACTGGAATACGCTTGAGGAGAAATTCCTTGAGAGGTTCTTCCCTCAGAACCGGTTTATGGAGGCAAAGACAACAATTGCGGTGTTTTCACAAGGTACAAGTGAAACACTATGTGAAGCCTGGGAGCGTTTCAAGTCAATGCTCAGGACGATGTCCGAACCATGGATTTGATGAGTTAACACAAATTCATCTCTTCCGGAACGGAATGCAACAACAATCAAAGCTTTTGCTTGACGCTGCAGCTGGTGGTTCTTTAATGGCCAAGAGCGCGGAGGATGCTGTTGCTATTATTGATAGAATGGCGTTGAACGATCACCAAGCTCATCACAACCGGAGCCAAAGCCAAAGGAAGACAGGAATCTTAGAGTTGGGAACTAATGATGCGATCCTTGCACAAAACAAGTTGCTTACGCAACAAGTGGAAGAGTTGACGAAGAAAATGTCCAACCTTCCCCAACAGATGAAGGACATTCAGAACGAGCAAAGAAGACAACACCAAGTCGCATCTTGCGAGCTTTGTTCGGGAGATCACCCAACCGGATTCTGTCCACCCCCCACAGAAGAGGTAAGCTATGTTGGTAACCAACCAAGGCCTCAACAGTTTCCTAACCAATTCCAAAACCATCCAAACAACTTCCCAAGAGGGAATAACCCAAATTATGGTCAAGGGTGGAGAGGAGAAGCTGGCCAATACAACCGACAACCTTACCAGAATTACAACCAATATCAACCTCCACAACAAAACCGCAACCAATCCACTGATGAGACCCTCAATCTATTCATGCAGCAGTCAATGGCCAACCAGAAAAACACAGATGCGTCCATTAAAAACCTGGAGACGCAAGTGGGTCAATTGGCACAACAACTTTCACAAGCTACTCAACAAGGCGGAACCTTTACCGCCAACACACAAACCAACCCGAAGGATCATGCATCATCATCGAAATGACAATTAAGTCATTTTGATGAGGAAGTCCTTGCAACAAGAGACAACGAAAATTGCAAGGCAATAGCTACAAGGAGCGGGAAGGTAATTGGCAAAGGTATCGGGGACAATTTAGAAGTAGAGAGGAAGGTGGTTGAGAATGAGGTGAAAGAGAAGGATGAAGATGAAGGGCATGAGGAAGAAAGCGGAGGATGTACATATAGAGGATGTAGAAGTAGAAAAAAATAATAAGGATGTAGTTGAAAATGAAAACATTGTATGGAAGAAGGATGTGGTGAAGGAGAAGAGCAAGAAGCAAGATATAGTGAAGAATGCACCAACACCGCACCTACCTTACCCAACTACACCAGCCAAAAAAGAGAAGGAGAGGCAGTTTGCTAGGTTCCTTGAAGTTTTCAAGAGATTACAAATCAACATACCATTCTCGGAAGCCTTAGAGCAAATGCCTACCTATGCCAAGTTCATGAAGGAAATCTTATCCAAGAAGAGAAGGTTCAATGAAGAAGAAACAATTTTGCTAGATGCAAATTGTAGTGAGATCATCCAAAACACATTGGCAAGAAAGAAGAGAGATCCGGGCAAAGTTACATTGCTCGTGTCCATTGGCAATGTGGATGTCGGCAAGGCACTTATTGATTTGGGTTCAAGCATCAACCTAATACCACTATCCGTTGTCAAAAGGATAGGTCATATAGTTGTGAAGAGAACCAACTTAACCTTGCAATTAGCCGACAAATCCTACACTCGTCCATTGGGAATTGCTGAAGACGTGTTGGTGAAAGTCGACAAGTTCTTGTTCCCCGTCGACTTTGTAGTGATGGATATTCCGGAGGATGATGACGTGCCACTACTTCTTGGAAGAACTTTCATGCAAACGGCACGGATGATGATTGATCTTGACGGAGGCTTAATGAAAGTCCGTGTGGACGATGAAGAAGTCAATTTCAACATCCATGAAGCCATGAGGTTCCCTAGTGATAAAGCTGCGTGTCTCAAGATGGATGCAACGGAAGAATTGATAGTTGATACGAGAAACCAGTTGCATGATTTGACGCATCTTGAGAGAGTTTTGACAAACGCACTAAGTATCCTAGGAGAAGAAGATGAGCTATGAGCTTGAAGAGTGTTTGAAGGAGCTCGATTCGTTGAAGGAAATTCCTCCTCACAAAGCCAAAATCGAGGAATTGACGAATGATGCTATAGTAGAAGAAGTGAAACCGGAGATGAAGATATTACCCTCACATTTGAAGTATGTGTTTCTTGACAAAGAGGGTACCAAACCGGTGATCATTAGTAGCTCCCTATCAAACCATGAAGAAACAAGATTGGTCGAAGTTTTGAAGTCCAACAAAGAAGCAATAGGTTGGACACTATCCGACTTAAAAGGGATAAGTCCTTCCTATTGTATGCACAAGATCATGATGGAAGAGGATTATAAGCCGGTGGCACAACCTCAAAGACGGCTAAACCCAAACATGAAAGAAGTAGTCCGGAAAGAAGTAGTGAAGCTACTAGAAGCCGGCATGATATATCCGATCTCGGATAGCTCTTGGGTTAGTCCGGTTCAAGTTGTCCCTAAGAAGGGAGGTATGACGGTTATCACAAATGAGAAGAATGAGCTCATACCGACGAGAACCGTGACCGGTTGGAGGATGTGTATTGACTACCGGAGGTTGAACAAAGCAACGAGAAAAGATCATTTTCCTCTACCATTTATGGATCAAATGCTAGAGAGGCTGTCAGGACAAGCTTTCTACTGTTTCCTTGACGGGTATTCAGGTTACAATCAGATATCAGTGAATCCAGACGATCACGAGAAGACTGCATTTACATGTCCTTTTGGGGTATTCGCATATCGACGCATGCCGTTCGGTTTATGTAACGCTCCAGCAACATTTCAAAGATGCATGCAAGCCATTTTTGCCGACTTGATAGAGAAAAGCATTGAAGTGTTCATGGACGACTTCTCAGTTTTCGGGTCATCGTTTGAATTATGCTTGGAGAATCTGGATACGGTACTGAAAAGGTGCAAGGAAACCAACTTGGTGCTCAATTGGGAGAAGTGTCACTTCATGGTAACCGAGGGTATTGTCCTTGGTCACAAGATCTCCTCCAAGGGTATCGAAGTTGATAAAGCTAAGGTCGACGTGATAGGAAAACTTCCACCACCAGTCAATGTCAAAGGGATCCGAAGCTTCCTAGGCCATGCCGGGTTCTATCGGAGATTCATCAAAGACTTCTCAAAAATCGCAAAGCCATTGAGCAACCTGCTCAACAAAGATAAGTCTTTTGATTTTGATATTGACTGTTTAAATGCATTTAATAGTTTGAAGGATAGCTTAACATCCGCACCCATAATCACCGCACCAAACTGGATATACGATTTTGAACTTATGTGCGATGCTAGTGATTATGCGGTAGGCGCGGTGTTAGGTCAACGCAAAAACAAAATTTTTCATGCTATACACTACGCAAGTAAAGTTTTAAATGACGCACAAGTCAATTATGCTACCACTGAAAAAGAATTACTTGCCATAGTGTTTGCATTAGAAAAATTTCGTTCATATCTCATAGGTTCGAAAATTGTTATTTGGACTGACCATGCAGCTATCAAGTACTTGATTACCAAACCCGACTCAAAGCCGAGACTCATCCGTTGGATGTTGCTACTCCAAGAGTTTGATTTGGAGATTAAGGACAAGAAGGGGAC
Organism: Medicago ruthenica; assembly: GCA_018208015.1. NCBI lineage: Eukaryota > Viridiplantae > Streptophyta > Magnoliopsida > Fabales > Fabaceae > Medicago > Medicago ruthenica. The sequence continues at coordinate 78,419,100 of CM031378.1, read as the reverse complement.
TGAGAACCTAGTAGCTGATCATCTGTCCAGATTGGTGAACAAAGAGATAACGAAGAATGAGAGGGACATCCTTGAAGAGTTCCCGGATGAACAGTTGCTTACGGTGCAAGAAAGACCATGGTTCGCGGACATGGCCAACTACAAAGCAACGGGGTTCATTCCGGAGGATTACACTTGGCAAATGAAGAAAAGGTTGTTGAGAGACGCCACTCAATTCATTTGGGATGACCCATACTTATTCAAGATTGGAGTAGACCACTTAATCAGAAGATGTGTTGCTAGAGAAGAAGCCAAAGACATCATGTGGCATTGTCACAACTCGCCATATGGTGGTCACTACAGTGGAGAAAGAACTGGAGCTAAAGTTCTTCAAGCTGGCTTTTATTGGCCCTCGTTGTTCAAAGATTGTTATGAACATGTGAAAGAATGCGAGAGTTGCCAGAAGACCGGAGGGATTTCAAAGAGGAATGAAATGCCTCTACAAAGTATCCTTGAAGTCGAAGTCTTCGATTGTTGGGGTATTGACTTTGTAGGGCCATTTCCATCTTCTTTGAACAACGAGTATATTCTGGTGGCTGTTGATTACGTTTCAAAGTGGGTTGAAGCAATAGCATCTCAGAAAGCCGACAGCAAAACAGTGGTCAAGTTTCTGAAAAGGAACATCTTCTCCCGATTTGGAACTCCAAGAGTGCTAATAAGTGATGGAGGTTCACACTTCTGCAATCAGCAGTTAGCAAAAGCACTTGAGCACTATGGAGTAAAGCACAAGGTAGCTTCACCATACCATCCACAGACGAACGGTCAAGCCGAGGTATCCAACCGAGAAATCAAGCGGATACTTGAGAAGACCGTGTCATCTTCAAGGAAGGATTGGGCTATGAAACTGGACGAAGCGTTGTGGGCCTATAGGACCGCATACAAAGCTCCTACGGGTTTCACCCCATTCCAGTTGGTGTATGGGAAAGCGTGCCACTTGCCGGTCGAGTTGGAGCACAAAGCGTTTTGGGCGCTCAAGTTTTTGAACTTTGATCAAGAGCAAGCTGGGGAGAAGAGGAAACTTCAAATGCATGAGTTAGAGGAGATGCGTGACCAAGCCTATCAGTCAAGCAAGCTCTATAAGGAAAAGGTTAAACGATATCATGACAAGAAGATCATGAAGAGGGAATTCAAGCCTGGTCAGATGGTCCTGCTGTTCAATGCAAGACTGCGATTATTTCCGGGTAAATTGAAGTCCAAGTGGTCCGGTCCGTTCATGATAAAGGAAGTGAAACCTTATGGAGCTGTGGAACTTGAGGATCCTATCACCAAGTCGACTTGGACAGTGAATGGACAAAGGCTGAAGCCATATTTCGGAGGTGAAGTCGTTCGACACACGACGACGATTTCACTCATCGATTCACATGCGTAAGCGAAACAGGCGTCGATCTAATGACGTTAAACAAGAGCTTGTTGGGAGGCACCCCAATTTTGTAAGTATGTTGTATTTTCAGTGTTATTTTACTTCTGTATAGTTGTTTTTGCATGTTGGGATAGTGGTTAGAACTTCAAAATTTATTTTTCTGTTTTCTGTCATGGTCGCTACAGCGACCAACTCATCGCTGTAGCGATGGTATTTACACGTGTCGCTTGTAGCGACGCATTTGTCGCTTGTAGCGACAGCTTTTGCACTTGCGCTTGTAGCGCCACTGTTCGCTTGTAGCGATGGGCTTTTTGTCTGTCGCTGTAGCGACGAATCGCGCGCTTGTAGCGAGCGTATCAGAAATCAGTTTTATATTACCCAGGCTTGACCTGTCGCTTCAGCCACCCCAACCACTTTCATTTATTATCCATTAGCCTTTTTAACTCATATTTTCGCAACTTTTCATTTCTGTAAACATACATTTCCATCTGCATCTCTGTTCATCTCATTTCTGCATAAATCTGCAAAACAATAACTCTGAACTTCTGTTTAATCTCAACCAGCAACACTCAGGTATGTTATTTCGTTCCTCTCTGTTCCTGTTTAGTAGCTTTTTACTTGCTATTAATGCCTGCATGCTGATTTCACAAATTAGGGTTTAGGGTTTTTGAGAAATTTTGAAATAAATCATGCCCTGTTGGTACCCATTGCTTATACTTAGTTTAAGTTGTTATAAATGACCTAGAATCACTAGGAAAACTTCCATTTAATCCTCTTGTACATAGAAATCGTATTTTTGGAAAAAACCCTTTTGTAAAATTCAAATAAATTAGGATTTTTGAGGATTTAGGAAGTTTAAGTGATTGTTAGTCATTTATTTTAGCTTTAATGTTGATTTCGCATGCTAGAACCAAGTCAAAATCAAGAAAAACATGAATTTTGAAAAAGGGTCTTGTCGCTAGAACTGCGCTTGTAGCGCAGGAATCTGGGATTTTCTGGGTTTCGTCGCTACAGCGACCAAGCTGTCGCTTGTAGCGAGCGAACCCAGATTTTGTTTTATTTTGTTTTGATTGATATATGACTTGTGTCCTACCTGACTTTTATCTGTTTTAACTCATTGTGTAGGAATGGCACCTAAAACATCATCTAAACGTCAAAGGAACGTGGAAAGTTCCTCGTCAAGACCAAGGATCAATGTGCCACAGCACGATGCAGCTCGTTTCCTCAGCTGGAGGAATCAGGAGAGATACGAGGAACTGAGGACGAGAAGAATCTGGTCCGAGAAGAGGTTCGAGATTTCAGAAGAAGGGGATTATGCAGGCTTGGCAGCCATAATAAAAGAGAGGAAGTGGGGAATCCTTTGCACACCACCGAGGAGGATCAACTATGAGATCGTTCGCGAGTTTTATGCGAACGCGATCCCCTCCGATCCTTCAGATGAGTTCACCTTCACGACCTACGTGCGTGGGCGCACCGTCTCATTCGACCGCATGTCCATCAACGCATATCTGGGCAAGCCTTTGGAGGTGGTTGATGATGAAGAAGATAATCCGATTGCACCCTCTGCACTGTGTGATTTCTGTGAGCGTCAGAGGAGTGGAGAGTGGGACCACGACACCATAGCACAGGACATCTTCCAAGCGGGGAAGAGTTATGACGTGAGTAGGGCTTCGGGTAAGCCTTTTCGAGCATTCCGTGAGCACATGACCACTGAGGCTCAGGTAATCCTTACCCTGATTCTTTATAACATTCGCCCTAAGTCTCACACCTCTTCCACCACTTTAGATGTGACCCCCCTTGTTCACTACATCCTCACTCAGCGTCAGGTCGACGTAGCTAGGCTGATAGCTAATGAGATGAGGATAGTTGCTGAGAGTGGACTATTACCCCCGGGCAAACCTAAATGCCCTTTAACTTTTCCCGGGTTGATTATGGGTCTATGTAGGAGAGCTAGAGTTCACATGCCATCACAAGTTGATGAGGAGATTAAAAATCCTATTGATGATAGATACATCAATAGGTATTGCTCTACACCTGCACCTGTTGCACCACCACCTCCTCACACCTCAGCCGGACCTTCATCCTCAGCAGGACCTTTTCACATATGCCACCACCACCACCTGAGACTACTAGCCACCCTAGCCATCCGACCATTCCACCTTTGGACTTTTCCGGTTGGGATTATGCTACTGTGAGCTCTATGCTGTTGGCGCAGAATGCGTCAAATCACCGGGCACTTACTACGATTCAGAGCCATCTGCACGACAGTGGCCACAGCCCGTGGACACCTGCTTTCTTCTCAGAGCACATCGCTTGGCCTGGGGACAGGCCATTCTTTCCAGGAGGGGCAGAGGCAGCTGGTGCTGGTGATGATCAGGATGTTGGTGACGATGGTGATGACGACGTTGATGTCGACGCTGATCTGGGGGATGATTCTTCTTTTGAGTCTATTGATCGCAGGGTAGCTGACTTGATTGACTCTGACGACGACATGGCCACAGATTCAGATTGATGCAGAGCGGCAGATCTTGATTTGTTTTCCTTTCGTTTTATTTATTCTGCTTTGTACTTTAACATTTTGATTTTTGCTTTGTACTTTTGGTATTTCTGTTGTACCTTGGATAATATTATGTTTATGTTATGTTATTTATATTTTGGGTATAACATGTTAGTATAGTTTCTATTTTATTTATGCTTTAGTGTTTATTTATGTTAAATTTTTTGAAAATCCCAACAAATTTTGAAAGAAAGATGAATGATTCAAAAGCAATGCTTGAACTGTGAATCATCTGAGTGATAATGATAAGAATGAGTGTTAAAGCGCGCAGCTAAGGTACTCGTTTTCTCGTTTTTCTAGGTATATTCTTTAATGTGAATAAGTTCTTTACACGCACAAGTTAATTTATTCAGTTTTTAAGCAAGCATGTGTTTAGTTTTGAACCAATTTAGAACTAGCCAAAAATGTGAGGAATCCTCAACCTATGTATATATGCAGGAGACCAATACCATGTTTAACTCAGTTAGATTATGTTAAATCTGTTGTTGTTTTAATTTGTATAAGAGCATTGAAATGATCAAGGCAATTGTTTGAAATTGAGAGAAATACTTGACCAAATGAACCTACCCTGTGAGATGTGTGAGTATCTGTTAACCCAGCTGAGCCTAATGGAATCAGAATTGTTAACTGTGGACTGTCAATTTAATAAGCTCATCTGCTTATTTAAATTGCCGGAGTTTGTAAAAAAATTCAGTCACAGTTAACTCTTTATTAAATTCTGATTGTTGTTTTCTTTTGAACCCTTATCCGTCGTTTTTATTGACCTTTGCCATAATAACAAAGGAACATTCGATTAGGGTATCATTGGAATAAGTTGGGGAGAAAGGAAGGTTTTATTTAAGTCAATGTATGGTGAATGTAATATTTGATCTTGACAATCTTGAAAAGAAAAGAAATGAAAAAAAGAAAGAAAAGCAAACCAAGAAAAAGAAAAGAGAAAAATGAAAAGGTTTGCAAGATTTCAAAGAAAAAATAAGAAAAGTTGTCAAGAATCAATCAAGAATAGAAAAGAATGAAATTCACCAAGTGTTGTATTGGAGAAAGAAGGAAGTTGTAATTAGTTTGAATGTTTCCTTTTGCTTGGCCATTTGAATTCAAATATCCCACATATGACAATTCTTTTGTAGCCTAGCCCAATTACAACCCTTAAAGTCCTTTTGATCAATGCCTTTTATGCTTGTGGAAATGATAATTAGATAGACACATAATTTGATTGTATGTTATCATGTTTATTGGATGAGTGTTCATAACCCTCACAAATGATTTCAATTGTTCATATACTTTATAAAGAAGTGTGTTAGGTTTGGTTCAAATTTAAACATGTTGCTTGTTTAGGATTGTATGATTTAATTCCTTGTGTTTAGAACTAGTTCACATTTGTAGAATGTATCTTGTTTAATGAGAAACTGGACTTAAGCTTGCGCAATCACATTTGAATCACTCACTTGATATTTAATTCTTCGCACTTTTGAATCCTTTGCTAAATTGCTCAATACTGTGGTTTTCAAAGCTATGAAAAATTTCCTTTTGTTCTTTGGTTTGAGGACAAACCAAAATGTAAGTTGGGGAGAGTTTGATAAGTGCTTAAATGTTGTTATATTTTGGTACAAATTTAGGCACTTATGTTTACTTGTTGTACAAGTTATCTTAGGATTAGGGCATAAATGTGTTAGAAATGCAATGAATGTGATCCTAAGCCTTACCCCACTTGATTATGCAGGAAATACATGCTTGAACCTGATTGAAGCAAAAGTTTGAAGGTTTTCTTGATGCCATCGCTACAAGCGCAGAAGTCATCGCTAGTAGCGAGGATAGGCAGGGATTTCCAGACATCCATCGCTTGAAGCGCAGCACCCATCGCTAGAAGCGAGCTTAGGCAGGGATTTTCCAGGGTTCATCGCTTGTAGCGATGAACTGGACGCTTGAAGCGAGCCTAGGCAGGGAATTTCAAAGGCTGGTCGCTAGTAGCGACAGACCTGGTCGCTATAGCGACCAATGGGGCGGTTTAATGCTGATGGTGACGTGGAGCTCTATGATTGGCCAACTGAAGTCCTCGCTACAAGCGACAGACTGGTCGCTTGTAGCGAGCGTACATTTTCTCAGCATATAAATAGATTTTTAAGCTCATTTCTTCATATATAGCTTTTTATCAGAATATTTAATTTTCCAGAGCTTAGAAAACTTATAATCTTTGAGAGAGAATAGGCTTAGAAGGAGGAAAACTTCATATAGCAACTAGATTTGGATTGAAGAAGATCATTAGAAGCTTTGAGACATCAAGCTCTCAACTATCTTCATCTTTCTTTCCTATTTTGCAAGAGTTGTCATGAAAATGATCAACCAATCTCCTTTGTTGGGATTGATAGGTAATCTAATCACTCATGTTGTAAACTTTTGATTATTCAATATATGATTCTAGCAATTTTTATATACCATTGAATTTCTTCTTGCTTTTCAATCTTATGTTTGATTTAAATGTTGTTGAAAAAGGACTTTTGAATCTAGGTTTAGAATGATTTTCTATCAAGATAAGAAATTCTAGAAATGGGATTTGGTTTTGATAATTACATTATAGTATTGAATCATAATGCTTTTGGATCGTTTAATAGATTGAGAAATCATCGATTAAACGATACAATCGATATCTCGACGTCATTTGGGAAATCAATGATGTTGATGAGCAATACGTAATAATGCAATATATAAGAAAACGCTAGAATTCGTATTTGTGATCAATCGGATATAACCAATGTGTGATTGATGAAAGTCAATCCTAAACACCTTCTATGTCCTATTACTCTACCATTTATTTATTATGTTTTAAAAGTATGAGTAGTGTAGTACAAAAACAAAGTAAACCCTAACTTAAGACGATAATCGAAGTTGAACGGAATATGATATCACCTTAATCCCTGTGGAACGATATAAAAACTAATACTTGCATCCGCAGTACTTAACACATGTTTACAAGCATCTTTCTCCTCCGCCGTAGATGTTCAACATCCTCCAGACCGGAGCACCGTGAACCACCACTTCACATCTTTGATCTTCTTCAGATAGACCCAAGAGCCTGGTATGAAAGATTAAGCACATTTTTATTACAAAATGGTTTTTCTAGAGGAAAAATTGATACCACACTCTTTCGAAAAATAGATAAAAATGATTTGCTTATTGTTCAAGTATATGTTGATGACATTATCAGATAGATCAATTTTCGATCTTGAAGACAAATAAGACCATAAACTTCAATTTTTGAAGGACGTGTCCATCGTGATGACATTTGTAACAATTTTAAAGCATACACAATGAAGAATCCATCGTGTTTATAAATCTAAATCTTGCAAAGTACAAAATGCACTTTATGTTATTATTCCAAAAAAAAAAAAAAAGATCGTGACTGTTAACAAAAAAAAATCGTTAGTCAAACACAAAACGTGCAAATCCACACAAATACTTTAGAATTGGTTTGTATATTATTACTTCAGAGTTCTAACATCAATCGGATCCGTGGCGCAATGGTAGCGCGTCTGACTCCAGATCAGAAGGTTGCGTGTTCGATTCACGTCGGGTTCAATTCCCCTGGTTGATACTTTTTGTTTCATTTTTTCACATAATATATATGCCAAAATCATCACATCAGCAACCCATGTGTTCCACATTCAATTAATACAATTTATCTCTTAATTAATGCATGGTTGATGTTGGTGCCTTCATATCTTATAAAGTGCCAGCAAATGTATGTAAAATATTCACCAGGTCCTACAAAATATCGTCACATTTTTTGTCTTGTTTATATCAATGTGATATATTATTCAAAACTAAAATACCACCCTTTCTGTACATTGAAATCACACACCCTTTTGTTAAGGAAAATTATTTCAGTACTCGCATATGAATGATTTAATGGTAAACTCTACATTATATAACGATAATGCCAAAAAAAAAAATATGCTATGTATATCATTATTTTTAGTATTACTTTCATATGCAGTAAACTCGTACATATCCACTAGCTGAGTTTACGAATCCATTTCATATAGGCAACACGAATTTGCCGATAATCTTGATTTTGACAATCTTGTATCTATTAAAATGATGTAACTTTAATGTCTGGAAAAAGTCAAGTGAATGTAGCAAATGTACATTTTCATAAAACCAAAGTTTTGGAAGAGCTCATAAACTGTGTATCAAACCATTTTTCCTTTACTTTGGGATTTACTGATCAATGAAAACCAATTCAAGCCTTTTTATCAAATATTATTCACACTCAAATAAACACAAACTCTATTTCAAACCTAGGTATAGTGTGTGCATCTTTAAAACATGAATGTTGCAGTGTGCTAAATGTTGATAATAATGCAGACCATGTCTAATAAACAATACAGCCAAATGAAGGCCTCAATCAGACATTTTCATATTCACCACTGACATCGATTTCCTCATCATCTTCCATGTTCATTGAACCGGTGCCAGCTTGACCAGTACCATCGCCGACTTTAGATCCTTGTCCCGGTATCCTTGCCTCTTGTATGATCCTCATGATTTCTTCCACACTTTGGCTTGGTTGATCCTTCTTTGTTTCCACATAACCTTTTCTTTCAGCTTCAATTATCTCTTTAGGCATATTCTTCAAAAACCAAGGGTTTTGTTTGATCTCTGGGATGGTGACCCTCTTTAACAAGGATCAGAAATAATTAGTTCGAAAAACGAACATATATAATCTCATTATACAAGATCTAAGTTTTTTATTTATTTTAATTCTATCAGTGATGTTAGAGGAACTATATTACCTTGGTTGATCTGTTAAAATATTTTCCATTCTTAATTCTAATATTATAGGCTGTATGTATAATATAATTATGTCTGTATGCTTTTTATAGAATTGATAAATTATACATACCTTGGCAGGATCGGCAACAAAGATGCGAGATAGAAGATTCCTGCACTCTGCAGAAATGCGTACATAGTCGGGTATGGAGTATTGAACACCTATTATTCTCTACCAACCAGAGAGAATCAGAGTTAAAATTTCCTGGTATCAGAAATTATTCATAATGGCATTTTTTAAGTTCAAGTTAAATAAGTACTCACCCCAATAGTCTTTCTGAAATTTCTAGGATCTTCTGGTTCTTCAAATGGATATGCACCAACTAGCATGACATAGAGTGTCACACCACAAGACCAAACATCTGCAATCTACACAAGAGCCAAAAACACTTACCGGTCGAAAATTTTGGATTAAAACGGTAAACTGCTTATTCGATTCGAGACTGTACTATTACTATGTGTCAACTGTTAAACCATAGCTGTTAATAGAAATAAAATGTGGCTTGACTTTATTTTTTAGGCCCTCAAGAAAATGAGAGACAAAATCTCAGGTACCTTTCCATCGTACTCCTTTCGTGACAGAACCTCGGGAGCAATGTATGCAGGAGTTCCAACTGTTGACTTTGGTTGAGAGTGCAGTATTGCAGACTGCAATTGAATTAAATGTGAAAATTAACAAACAGTCAAATACTATTAACCATGGATATAATATATGTCATAATATGACATATCTCCAAAAAGGCTCATATAAGTGAAATAGAATTAACCTTGGAATAACCGAAGTCACAAATTTTAAGCCGAGGGGATGGATTTCCGTCCAAGAGAGTGTTTTCCAATTTCAGATCTCTATGACAAATTTCCTACAACACGAAGCGTGATATAAGACACAATTTTGTGATGAAGAACACAACAAATTCCGAGTCCATGCATACCATTGAATGACAGTAGCTAACACCGGATATTAGCTGTTGGAAGAAATATCTTGCCTGTAATATAGGAAAATTGTCCACTTGGTAAGTTTCAATGTGAATAACTTACTCACTAAATCGACAGTTCAATGCAAACACATCAATTCTATAACCTCGTCTTCACTAAATCGACCAGCGGAGCATATCCTCTCGAAGAGTTCACCACCAGCAGCATACTCCAAGACAATGGCTAGATGAGAAGGGGTCAGCAAGACCTGCAGAACAGATATCTCAATATTCATCGTTTCATTATAATTTCTGAAAGCTCTGAGTACGAATTGGAATCGTGCTTCCCTGATTGAATGTGAAAGAACATTTCAACAAAATACAACATTACATGCAAGAAGTTATACTTATTAAGCAATTATTGTTTATTCTTAAGGTACAATCTATGTTAATGGGATATGACTTAGTTGTTAGCTTGCTTCTAGTTTCTGTAATGCAGATATTTTCAAATTAATGATATTGGGCAGCACGATTTCGTTAAGAAATAATGCAAGATACGAATGTATGTAACATAAATTTCCGCATATTATCAACAGTAATTGTCTCAATGCAAAGGATTATGACCTTCTTTCTTTTAGTAATGATGCACTACACCATATAACTTATTGCACATTTTGATACAATTTCGATTGGGTGTTATATCAAGAAGCTAAATGAGAGAACTCTTGGACAACTGAGGCGCAAAAATTGATTTCAACTTATGAAAGATGCTAGTAGCTAGAACACTAGTGTTTATTGTAAGATCATTTTAACATTTTCTTTTCTATAAAAATTGCAACAACAAAAAATTACTTACTAACTTTATGTCAACGCTAATAACTCATTGTGCAAAGGGAACTACAAATTATACCTGGATTTCTTTAGAGTTGGTCACATTAAACTATGAACAAGTCAAATCTCTTTTGAGATAAGTTTCAAGCACTTAATCATAAAGTAATGCAGAAAACCAAATACTACATTCAAAATGCCCCTCCAAACCTAATGAAGAAACAGTTTAAGAAAGAAAAAACTGTTACCTCTTTGAATCTGATAATATTAGGATGCCTTAATGATCGGTGGTTAATTATCTCCCTTTGAACATTCTCATCAATCTGAAATCACAAACACAACTCACGTAGAACAAACACATATCAGAAAGAACTTGAATGAAAAAAAGTATCCCTAATGTAAAGTTTACGCTTGATAGAGAGAGCACCAAAAAACTCAATTCAATGAGAAAACTTATGAATATCACTAAATTCCATTCAATTCAAAAGTAGAACATTCAAGATTTTACAATAACACAAACTGAAGAATTTCATTCATCACTCTAAGAAAAAGTACAATCTCCAAAGTAAAATGCAAGAATATAACCATTTAACAATCTATAGCTAAAAATTATACTACTAAATAACAAAATTGACAAAATAATTCATGAATTAATTTCCAATTAAATTAACTATTTACTAAGAAACATCATATTCATATCAGCATCACAAATATTCAAGAGAAGTAACAAGATTACTCAAGAAAACAGCATTAGTGAAATTGAATTCATGGGCAGTGAAAAAGAATGAAAATTTTACCTTTTTGCCCCTCTCTATGTATTTGAGAGCAACAAGTTCCCCAGTATTTTTGTCTTTAGCCAACCTAGCAACACCAAAATTTCCAGAACCAAGTTCCTTCAATGGCTCATATCTTTCTTCCATGTCAACCCTCTTAACCAAAACTCTCTAAAACTGAAAACAAAGAACTAATGAGATAAAAAAGACAGAGACAAAGGACCCCATATAAAAACAAGATGTCTATAAAATTATATATAATTCAAGGTGGCTGATAATTATATTATTTTGATTATGATAATGTTTTGTAATTTAATATGAAAATGACAGATGCAAAGATAAAGAAAAGTTCAATGACATAATTAAAAGGGAATCAAAAGAGACCTGATGGACAATAGTTACAGTTACAACTGAAGGCTTACCTCAATAAAGTTATTTATGGTATGCTTTTAATGAGTTCCAAAGTTAGGAGTGGAATGTTACTTTAATTAATAGGATAAGTTGCTTTCATGAATATTTTTTAAATACAAAAAATGATGGGTTTGGACTTTGGAAGTTATGATAAAGCTATTCCCGTGTATTAATGAAAGACTATATAGTTGTAATTTCATTTCTTTATTTTTGTGTCTGCTGTATTGAATTTGAAGGTAGCTGAAGCCTAAGACCATTTACAATGGTTCACACATTCAACACCATTCAACACACATTTTTTCAATTTCCAACACTCCACAACATTTTCTCTCCCTTCCACATAATAATTTAACACTCATTCAACAAATACCCTCTCCAATGGTTTTTCATTCAACACTCTACCCCACCACTTTTTATTTCATATTCTTATTTAATTTCATATTTTTGTTTTTATAATTACATAAAATTACAATTATCAATTATAATTAAATTAAAATAATAAACACTTAACAATTTATTTTTTAGTGTTTTTGTAAAAACAAAATTTATTTAAATAATTTATTTTTATTTTCTTAACTTAAAATGCAATACAATAAACTAAACACGCGGCACACAAATAACTTAAAATGCAATACAACAAACTAAGCACACAATATGGATTAAACGGGGGTGTTTGAGATGGATATCCCATCATAGATCCATAATATGGATTAAAGTTTGGAACAGAGGATGAGTGGTTGAAATTTGGTGCAAAACCAAAATTAGGCATGTTTTGAGGACGTTGGTTGGAAAATTGATTTAGATGTTGATAATTGTTGGGATTTTGATAGCTAAATGAGTAATTAGAAGAATTATGGGTGTTGAAATTATTATTATTATTGGGATCCATTTCGCTAAAAAGAAGTTTAAAACTTCAAAAGGAAAGCTAATAGAAGGATAATAATAAGATTAAGATAGTGAAAAACTTGGTTTTTTTTCTGTGTCCAAATAAAATGAACCAAGCCTCTATTTATAGAGCAAAAAAAATCATGAATTTTGGTAAAAAAAAAAATTAAAAAAATTAATTTGCAATGAAATAATTGAGTTTAAATTATTAAGATAATAAAAATTCAGTCAGCCAATCAGATGCTGCCAAGTGTTCCCTTTAATCCAAACAACTTTCTCTCTCACCCAGAACTGCGCGCGGACGCGCCCTTGTTGGCGCGTATGCCACACGCGCCTGCTGCAGCCTTTCATGCGCTGCCACGTGTCCCTCTGAAAGGCTTTCAACACAGTTGAATTCATTCAACTCTTCTCTCTTCCACATCACCATTCAACACACTATAACACACCACTACAACACACCACACCATTCAACACTCCATTGCATTTGGTCTAAAGTAAAATAACAACCTCAACGAGTTTTTTTTTTTTTAAATCCAAGTTTGATATTTTGGTGAAACCATTTTAGTAGACTATATTTAACTTACGAGCAAATTTCGGATTACTAGAACTCTTCTTTGGGAAATTGAGAGTAACAACATTTTTGGATAGCTGATAGTGTATAGTTTATGATTGATGACTGATAGTTTATGGCTATGTTTGGTAACACAAATAAGTGCAAGATGACGTATTACAAAAGGCCTCCAATTTTTGGAGTCCAAATTCTTCCAAAAATATTGAATAGAAATGTTTAGGATCCAAATTTTAGTCAAATTTAAAATTATGAACTAAATAAATTTATTTATATATATATATATATATATAAAATTACACATGAGTGGAAGACAAACAAGCAATAAGCTGCGCTGCTAAGAGGCTAAATTCCTACATATATCAAATTTAAAACTCAAAATTTCTATGTATACCAATTTTAAGGATCTAAATTCATGGATATACTGCTTTCAACGTCCAAAATTTTGAAGGTCCAAATTTAAAGTAGGGACTCCAAAATGTTTAAGACGGCCCTGCAAATAAGCTAGCTTTTGGCTATATTTTATAAATTTATTAATAATTAGAAAATATTAAATTATTAATATTTTTGATTTGTCATCATTTTAATAATTTAAATTATTGAAAAAAAATATATCTTTATAATACTAAATGTTAGGTAGTCTTGACCTACCTAACCCTAATTTTTGGTTTTGAAAGAAATTATGAAAAAAAATTCTGCCGAGAGTTGAACCATAGACCAAGCTCTAACAGCTCACAAATGTTACCACTAGATCACTAAAGTTTTCTATGACTTATAATTGCTTTCATTTTATATATCTATCAGAGATGCGACTAATTTACAACATAAATAATTTTGTACGATGCCTTAAAAATATATTTAATTGAATAAATAATAAATTAATAAAATTGTGTATGAAAAATTACAAAAAATATGCTTCTTCCCATTTCTTTGATTTCTCTCCCATTCTCCTCTGTTTCTAACTTTAAAAAATATGCTTCTCCCCATTTCTTTGATTTCTCTCCCATTCTCCTTTGTTTCTAATTTTATTTATTTATCTTTATCTTTATAATACTAAATGTTAAGTAGTGTTCCTCTAACCCTAATGATTAGCCCTACTGGTAGGGATCGAACCAGGTACCACATGCTTCCAAATCACAACTCTTACCACCAAGGTACTGATGTTTTTTATGACATGCAATTGATTCAATGTTATGTATCCAACACAAATTCGGGTCCTCTTTCTTTCAATCTCACAATCCCTAAATCATTTCTCACTCACTTTCATCTCTTTCACTATCATGCAGTTGAACCTAATAACCATAACCCCACCCTTTTTGACGGACCTAATTAATTTTCATGAAAAAAAGGCCTGCAAGGAATTGAATCAGGTATCACATAAAAATGTCATTTTTTTTAAAAGTCACTAATGTCATTGCAATTCCTTTTTTGATAGCAGTTCCTTTTCATTATTAACGGTTTCTTTTCATTATTATTTTTTCTTTCAATTATCACATAACAATTCCTTTTTATTATTTTTTTCATTTTGTATGATGCCTTAAAAATATATTAATTGAATAAATAATAAATTAATAAAATTGTGTATGAAAAATTACAAAAAATATGCTTCTCCCCATTTCTTTGATTTCTCTCCCATTCTCCTCTGTTTCTAATTTTAAAAAATATGCTTCTCCCCATTTCTTTGATTTCTCTCCCATTCTCCTTTGTTTCTAATTTTATTTATTTATCTTTATCTTTATCTTTATAATACTAAATGTTAAGTAGTGTTCCTCTAACCCTAATGATTAGCCCTACTGGTAGGGATCGAACCAGGTACCACATGCTTTCAAATCACAACTCTTACCACCAAGGTACTGATGTTTTTTATGACATGCAATTGATTCAATGTTATGTATCCAACACAAATTCGGGTCATCTTTCTTTCAATCTTACAATCCCTAAATCATTTCTCACTCACTTTCATCTCTTTCACTATCATGCAGTTGAACCTAATAACCATAACCCCGCCCTTTTTGACGGACCTAATTAATTTTCATGAAAAAAAAGGCCTGCAAGGAATTGAATCAGGTAGCACATAAAAATGTCATTTTTTTAAAAGTCACTAATGTCATTGCAATTCCTTTTTTGATAGCAGTTCCTTTTCATTATTAACGGTTTCTTTTCATTATTATTTTTTCTTTCAATTACCACATAACAGTTCCTTTTTATTATTTTTTTCTTTCGGTTACCACATAACAATTGTTTTTCCTTTTTATAGATTTAACAGCCCTTGCAGTTAGGATCAGTTTCTTGGTGTACGCTTACTACGTGCTACGATATTAAAGTTGCATCTTTAAAATTGTTGATAATTTGACTAATTCAGATGATAATTTTATCATTAGAAACTTCACTTTTTAGTGTAATTTTGTCTACCTCTTTGTTTCTCCTATATTATATTAATTACTTGAAGTTATTTATTCTGCCTTTTTATTTGCAAAAATCACTACACTAGATTATAACATTACTTTGTTTTCTCACTTTGACTTTTGAAACATGTTTACTATTTTCAATTTGCTTATTTTAGTTGTTCTTTTAACATGAATGTAATCGAATATGAAGGTTGAGAAAGAAGAAATTCTGGAACATAAACTGGTAATATTATTTGGTAACAAAAAAAAGTTAATAACTTAAATTGGTGTAATTTTTGCACCTTTTCTTTTGTTTTTTTTTTCGATCGTTTCATAACAAAGTACTGAATCTGTAAGTAAAAATATAATCAATGTGATATTTATATACAAAATTCTACAAAACCCGTGCATCGCACGGGTTCGAGTCTAGTTACTCTATACAACCATAACTTACCCAAATTAAATGTTTGTTTTTCTTGTACTTATCCCTCACTCATCAGTTTCTTTTCACTCATAAGTTTTGCAACATTATTCTCTCTCATTCTCAAAAAGAATCTTCAATAGCGACACACATTAAATCGTTGTTCTAATGAGATTATTACTACTCTATATTGATTATTATCTCTTTAATTTTGAAAGCATCAATATACCTTGTTGTGATCTCATTGTTAAAGAGTCCCGAATTGAATGAGATGACGTTAACATGTATTTATGAGTCGAGCAAATCCTAGAATTCCACAAATCTAGGTATAACTTTTGAGCTGCCTCAATTGTAAACTCAAATTTTAGATATCATGGAAATGAAACTTAGTTTACTCAGCTGCCTCAATTGTAAACTCGAATTTTAGGTATCTTGTAATGAAACTTAATGATAAAGATTTTTGTTCTTTTAGTCTTTTAAAGTTTCCTATGGAAGCTATATGTTAAAAAACTTTAAATAGTGTTTAACAAAATCCTATAAGTAGTAAAATGTGTAAACTCGTAAGAGAAAATAATCGTTATTAAACAATTCTACTACAATCATATCGTTCTAAGCATGCACTATAAGCAAGCAAGTAACTTGCCATTGCAAAATAGAGGCCAAATCTAAACTATACGACTTATAATGATTTAACAATGGTTTCCTTTTAATTTCTTATATCGCAATATACACCATACACTAAGAAAGATACAACTGAATATACCAAAAAAAGAAAGAAAGAAAGATACCACTAAAGAATTAAAATAATCATGATTGTTTTGAACTTGAAATAAAATGATACACATGATATTCTTTAGCATAGAATAATTTGCTCACTTAAGATTGTCCCTGCGCATCAACACCACCATCAGGCTCCAATTTGGAATTATCACCATTCAACTGTGCTTCCTTTGTTGAATCCATAAAACTTGTATTGGAATTTGTATCAATTGGAGTATTTGGAATAGGAGAACTAGTAGAAGGTGCAGAAGAATGATTATGTTGTTTATAATTATCTAGTAGCATTCTTACATGATTTAACTCTTCAATGGACTTCTTTAACTTGCCTTCGTATGTAAGAATAACACCAAGACATCCATGAACAGGGAATCTTGCACGCATATCTGACTCAAAAATAATTGATTTCATTGCATCATCTTTTTGATGATCATCAATATTCTTTAGCATCTTCACCATGTTGGAAATACCAAACAAACGATGAGCGTTGGCGAACATTTCTGGTTTATCAGCTGGAAAATAAGGAGCTAAATCGCAATTTGGAGAACACTTTCTTCTTTGATGTTTGCATGCTGCACAAGCCATTCTTTTTCTCTGAATATCAATGATCTATACTAGCTAGGTTTTATCTTTCTATCTTTTTTTAAAAAAAATCCATACAATCCATATTTTTTTGGCAGAGCACACACATGGACAAAAACTATTTTGGTTCTTGAATGAGGGAGACACTATCACGGTAGGCTTTAAAAATATTGAAATTGCAAACATAATCCTAATGCCTCTTTTGTTAGTAATATTATGAACTAAATTGGTCGACGGAAAACACATTCGAAGATTATCTAAAAACAAGGATCTAACTTCATCTCACTTATTCACAGAATAGAATGGTTGTTTACATATATGTATGATAGAACTATATCAATGAGTTAGTTACCACTTCCTTAATATCTTAGTTACCGTCTTAAGAGTTAGTTATAAGGTTAGTTATTCATTGTTAATAAGTAGTTACAACTCCTAATTAACTATATTATATTGATCTAATAATGAAATTTAAGAAGAAAAAAAATGATTGATTAATGGGTTTTTTTTGTTGACAACTATCGATTAATGACTTAGTTACCACTTTCTTAAGATTTAAATATATTTTTTTGAATAAAAACTACTTCAAATACGATGCCAACAGAAAAGGGAGAATGTCATCCATTCACCAAATGAAGGCCTCAATCACACATTTTCATAGTCATCCCTGACATCAATTTCCTCGTCATCTTCGACGCTCATGGAACCGGTGCCAGTTTGACCACCATCGCCAGCTTTCGATCCTTGTCCCGGCACCCTCGCCTCTTGTATGATCCTCATGATTTCTTCTAAACTTTGGCTTGGTTGGTCCTTCTTTGTTTCCACATAACCTTTTCTTTCAGCTTCAATTTTCTCTTCAGGCAAATTCTTCAAAAACCAAGGGTCCTGTTTTATCTCTGGAATGGTGATCCTCTTTATCAAGGATCAGAAATAATTAGTTTGAAAAATGAACATAATCTCATTATAAAATATCTAATCTAACTCCTTTATTTGCATTAATTCTTTTAGTGATGTTAGAGGCATTTCATTACCACGGTTGATTAGTTAAATTATTTTCCGTTTCTTAGGCAATTACCATGAACATTTGTAATTCTAATGTTATAGGTTGTATGCATAATATAAGTATAATGTTTGTATCTTTTAATAACATTAGTTAATGTTACATTGGTACATACCTTGGCAGGATCGGCAACAAAGATGCGAGATAGAAGGTTCCTACACTCGACAGAAATACGTACATCGTCGGGTATGGAGTATTGAACACCTATTATTCTCTACCAACCAAAGAGAATCAGAGTTCAAATTTCCTGCTATAAAAGATTATTATTATTTATAATGGATGGCACTTTGAGCCTAAAGTAAAATAAGAGCTCACCTCAATAGTCTTTCTGAAATTTCTATGATCTTCTGGTTCTTCAAATGGATATACACCAACTAGCATAACATAAAGTATCACACCACAGGACCACATATCTGCAATCTATACAAAAGAGCAAAAAACACTAACTGAATCAACCAATTTTGACCAAACGGTGAACTTTTTAATCAATATGAGACTGTACTATTACTATTTGTCATTTGTTAAACCATGGTTGTTATGAGCCATAACAAGTGGTTTGAAACGTGGTTTTAAATAAAAAATGATTGAGAAAATCTCAGTCACCTTGCCGTCATACTCCTCTTGTAACAGAACCTCGGGAGTAATGTATGAAGGAGATCCAACTGCTGTCTTTGGTTGAGAGTGCAATATTGTTGACTGCAATTGAATATTGAATTTGATGAAAAAAAACTAACAAATACTATTAACCTTTGATATAATATAAGATATCATAATATGATATATCTCCAAAAAGGATCATTTTATGTGAAATCCTGTTAACCTTGGAGTAATCGAAGTTGAAAATTTTAAGCTGAGGGGATGGATTTCCATCCAAGAGAGTGTTTTCCAATTTCAGACCTGTATGACAAATTTCCTATAACACAGAGCATAATATAAGACATGAGCTTTGAACGAAGAACACAATGAATTCTAAGTGCATGCATACCATTGAATGACAGTGGCTAACACCAGACATTAGCTGTTGGAATAAATATCTTGCCTGTAACAAATATAGGAAAATTTCAATTTCATGTATACGATTTTCATGAAAAGGAAAAACAACAGTTCAATTCAATAACCTCGTCTTCACTAAATCGACCAGCAGTGCGTATCCTCTTCAAGAGTTCACCACCAACAGCATACTCCAAGACAATGACTAGATGAGAAGGGGTAAGCAAGACCTGCAGAACAGATATCTCATTCATCATTTTGTTATAACTTCTGAAAGCTCTCAATAGTACAAATTGGAACCTAGTTTCACTGATGCAAATGATTATGACCTTCTTTCTTTTAGTAATGATGCACTACACCGTATAACTTTTTGCGCAGAATGATCAAATCAAATCTCTTTCGACACAAGTTTAAAGAAGTGTGTAAAATGAGAGCAGTAAGCATGAAGTAATACAGATAACCAAATACTAAAGAAGAAACAGATTAAGAAAGAAAAACTGTTACCTCTTTGAATCTGATAATATTAGGATGCCTTAATGATCTGTGGTTAATTATCTCCCTTTGAACATTATCATCAATCTGGCATCACAACAACAAACACATATCAGAAAGAATTTGATTGAAACTTCTTGAACAGAATATCCTTAATGAAGAGTTTAAGCTAATTAATTAATTAAGCTTTGTTAATACACTGCACTTCTCCATAGTGCTGCAGAGTGTGATTGGGCAAGCTACTTAAGAAAACAAAAAACTAATCTACAAGAAAACATTGACGAGATTACTCAAGAAAACATCAATGAACAAACAACGTCTTTAGTGAATTGAATTCATGGACAGTGAATAAATCTTGGAAAAAACGAGATGTTTACCTTTTTGCCCCTCTCTATGTACTTGAGAGCAACAAGCTCGCCAGTATTTTTGTCTTTAGCCAACCTAGCAAGACCAGGTTCCTTTACTGGCTGATTCAAAAAATAAAAAAGTTCCTCTAATGGCTTATAACGTTCTTCCATGTCGACCCCCTCTTAACCAAAACTCTCTAAAATCGTAAAGAAAGAGCAAATGAAATTAAAAAAAAAAAAGACAGGGGAAAGAAGGTCGAAGGACCATGTATACAGGAATATGACTATAAAAATATATAATTCAAGGTGGTTGATATAATGTAATGTAATTTTATATCAAGGTGGCTGATATATAACACAATGTAATTTATTTAATTTAGTAATGACAATGTTTTGCAATTTAATATTGTTGGATCATGGTAAGCCCGACGATCATACACAATGGACAAAGAGTAACCATACGCCATCTTAAACCAAAATCTTAAATATTTAGTTTGAGTAAATAGTCACTTTGGTCCCTGACTCTGCACTTCGCTGTCACATAGGTCCCTGACTCAGGATTAATTATAAAAACATCCCTGACTCTGCACTTCCGTTATCACTTTAGTCCCTGACGTTAAATAATTCTGTTAAGTGATGATGTGGCAAAGATTTTATGCTGACAATGAGTGTGAGGTGTCACAAGGACTAAAGTGAAAGTAAAAAATTGTCACTTTAGTCCCTGAACAGAAAATCAATATCCCAAATTGAATCTCAAATCCCTAAATGTCATCTAATTCTCTCTTTTGTCCAAAATCAAATTTTCCATTAAACACCAACTTGCTATTAGGTCCCTGACTGTGCATACTTACTATCAGTTAGGTCCCTGATTGTGCATACTTACTATCAGTTAGGCCCCTGACAAGTTGTTAGTTTAACAGAATGCTACCTACTGACAACAATAAGACATTAGTGCAAGAAGCAAGAATGAGGCATTGCAATATTTGATTTTTTGTTAAAAGCTTGTAAACTAGTATAACACTTACCAAAATGATTCCATAATTGAATACCAAAATGTTTCCATAACATAACTATTAAGTCATTACGTCAACCATAGAGTAATCAAAAGATTGCACCACATTTGGGCATATAATTCAATATGTCATTACATAATGATTCAACAAAATATTAAACAAAATATTGAACCACATTGTGCTTATAATTTAGCAACTTCAGTACATAAATAAACTAATGAACATCACATAGTTGGCCTTGGACCCCTTGTAGTAAATCTTGGAGTTGGCATGAAAGATGTAAGCATTTGTTGCTCATTCAGACGTGCATTTGGATTTTGACCCCTAATAGGTGGTGGTCTAACTCCAACCGGTGCTGGATCAAAAGTTCCCTGTCCAATTCCTATTGGTTGTGGTCCTTGCACATTCACATCAAATAATTGCTCTTGTGTTTGTGGGGCAGATTGTGACAAATCTAAAGCAACTTGTTCTCCTTGACCCGCATTATTGGGAGGTGGTGGTGGTGGAGCCCAATTGGGAGGCATAGGCATCACACCTTGATTAGTGCAGCCGAACCTATTGTGGTTACCTTCTAGACCACACCTTGAACATGTTAGCACTGGATATGATCTCCGAACATTACCTGAACTGGAAGGACCCTCAGATGCATCTTTCCTTCTTTGTTTCTTTGGCCTTCCAGGTTGTCTTCTTTTTGGTGCAGGCACCGGTTTCACATAATCAGTTTTTTCCCAAAACTCTTCACCTTGTGTTGGCTTTATGAAATACTCATAGGTTGCATTGTATGAGCCCAAAGTAAGCCAGCCATGACAATAATTTTCAGGTTTATCATGCTTCCATGCAATGGCTGCTATTCCATGAACACACGGCATGCCTAAAAATGTGACAACAAACACTAAATATTAGCTAACAATTCGCAGCCAAACTATATTTATATAATCAATCATAGCATAAAAAATATTTATATCTAATTTGGTAGTAGAGAGAATCATGAAAAATATTTATACTAGAAGAAAGAATGTGCAACCGCAAATATTTATACGAAGACAGAATGAAGACTTTGAATTCTAACAATGGTTTGATTAAAACTAAGCACTAAAGCTAAATTATACTAATATACCACAGTCCTAACTACCACAGTTCTAACAAACCAGTGTATGAAGTTGAAGTATAGTACTGATATATGTTAGCATGATTTAGGTTTATGTCATTGGAGAAGATGGCATCTTGAAGGAGCTTGAGCTTGCTGGATATCAGTATGTTGGTGGGCCGGTATGTATTGAGTTCGTATATGTGAAAGCTTTACTACTTGTTCTTCTGTAAGCTTTTAATTTTGATCACTTGGTAATGTGCAATACCATTTTATCATTATTTTAATCAGTTTGACTGATATAGCATATACACCAATTTTGAATGATAATGCATGGCATATAATAGTCTCACTAAGTCACCATCTGATAATGCATGGCATATAATGCATCTCACTAAGTCATCACTTGATAATGTGAATGATAATGAATGGCATATAATTTTGAATGATAATGCATGGCATATAATAGTCTCACTAAGCATATACACCAATTTTGAATGATAATGCGAACCACTAGTTGTTGGCATATAATTTTGAATGATAATGCATGGCATATAATAGTCTCACTAAGCATATACACCAATTTTGAATGATAATGCGAACCACTAGTTGTTGGAATTTGACCGTGCTGTAATTTGATAGAACAACAGGTTTGGCATTTCAAAGTCACAGATATGTATGGTTGGGGACAAATTAGACACTGACATTCTGTTTGGACAAAATGGTGGCTGCAAAACTCTACTTGTCCTCTCAGGTGTCACCACACTGCCGGTGCTACAGAGTCCAAACAACTCCATTCAACCAGACTTCTATACCAACAAAATTTCAGATTTTCTTTCCCTAAAGGCTGCAGCTGTATGATGACTACTACACGCTTTACCACAGTTCTAACAATTCAGCTAGAATATACAAAAGGTAAAACATAAATAGTGATTGATAAATATCTCAATAACATCCACAACAAAGCCTAAAAATTAGATGGATATACTAATCAGAAAAATACCCGTTAGTTGCCACATTCTGCAAGTACATGTTTGAGCATCCAAGTCAACATCAACATGAGTTCTCCAATTATTTGCAACTTGAAATCTCCCTTCACCAGCAAATATTGGTGTCTATTGATTACTCTCCCTTTTTAACTTATCCAATCTAGACTGCTGCATTGGACAAAGTAAACCAGTTTTGCTGGCCAACTTTACTTTGTTTGCACTCATTGTCCTCATAATGTAGCATCTTATCTCCTCGGCCATGGTCAGAATGGGTTTGGTTCTATATTTGTTAATACTTGAATTAAAACTCTCACAAATGTTATTGCAAACGTTATCCACCTTTGGATCGGTACTAAAGCATGCCTTCGTCCATGACTCCTTAGGCCACTTGTTCAGATATGCCCATGCCTTCTCACATTTTCTCTTTATCCTCTCCATCATTGTGTTGAACTGGGCTGGTGTAGAAGCTCTTGCAGCCTGCCATACTGCTCCTCTTAATTCTTTGTCCTTCCATTGCTTAGTGAAATTCCTCCATAAGTGCATGACGCAATACTTATGTGGGGCTCCGTCCATCACCTCTTGTAAAGCAGGTATAAGACCCTGAGCATACATAATAAACAAACACAAAACATTAATATGGTCATTAGCATAATTCTCTTTAGTCCCTGACAGTAAACACTTACTGTCAGTTAGGTCCCTGACAGTAAACACTTACTCTCACTAAGGTCCTTGACAATGTAAAATTACTACTATAAAAATAAGCACTATGTAGTTATCTACGTACCTTTTGCATGTCACTCATGAAGTTCCATCCATGTTCTCTATAATTACCCAAATCATTATGCAATAAAGTTAAGAACCACTTCCAATTTTCCTTGTTCTCTACCTCAACAATTGCATAAGCTATCACATAGTTATGGTTATTTGCGTCTGTACCAACTGCAGTTAGTAGTTGGCCCCCATAATATCCCTTCAAAAAACAACCATCCAACCCATTAAAGGGTCTACACCCAGCCTTGAACCCTTTCCTACAAGCATCCAAACACACATAAAATCTCTTAAATTGTGGAGGACCTTCGAGTACCGGCGTGACATTGATTTTAGCTGTTGTACCTGGATTACTCCTTTGTAATTCAGCAGCATAATCCCAAACAAGACCATATTGCTCTTTGAAATTCCCCTCAACCTTTGCTCTCGCTTCTTTCAATGACCTAAACAACTTGGTATCATTGATTTGCATCCCATACTCTTTTTTGAAGTGATCAAATGCCTCTGTATATGTGATTCTTGGAGTCTCTTTAATCTTTTCTTGAAGCTTGGCAACCACCCACTTCCTCCTTGCTTCAGTGCTTTCAAATCCACGACAACATATGTGTTCAACCACATTCTCATTAACAACATCAACCACACTTTCATTAATAGCATCAGCCACAATTTCGGCATCATCATCAATAGTCACAACTTCATGTTCATGAACAACCTCTTCTGGTTCAACAATATCTGGTTCAAATATTGGATGCTCATGATATATATGAACTTCATTACCACACCGACGGGCAGTGTTACGCAAATCCAAAATATCGGCATCTTCAACAACTTGAAGGTAACCTCCACAGTCAGGAACCAACCACCAAATTTTTTCAATACCCGCATAGTTTGCCATCCCTTCCAGTTCATGCTTGCTAAGGTAGTCAGTGTCATACTCATCCCAAACACAGAATTGACCGTTTACATACTTCATCATCATCATCATCATCAATTTCAGCATCATCATCAATAGTCACAACTTCATGTTCATGAACAACCTCTTCTGGTTCAACAATATCTGGTTCAAATATTGGATGCTCATGATATATATGAACTTCATTACCACACCGACGGGCAGTGTTACGCAAATCCAAAATATCGGCATCTTCAACAACTTGAAGGTAACCTCCACAGTCAGGAACCAACCACCAAATTTTTTCAATACCCGCATAGTTTGCCATCCCTTCCAGTTCATGCTTGCTAAGGTAGTCAGTGTCATACTCATCCCAAACACAGAATTGACCGTTTACATACTCCATGTTACCATTACCATATCTTTGAAAATAACCACCATGATGCAAAATCAGAGTTGATTCCATTCTAAACACAAAAGAACAAATACATATGTTAGCAAAAAAGAAAACAGATAGAACAAGGTATGTAATCATTCAAGAGCATTGTGATTTTGCATGTTTCGGATTCTAAAAATTCAATTGCAGTTCTTGTATTGTTTCATATTTGCCTTTGCATGCTTACAAATTAAAATTACGTTAACAAATTAAAATTTGCCTTTACACCATTATAGCAACTTGGTTGAGGCACAAGTTAGGCAGTTCTGATTCCAAAACATTGTTATCAAATGCTGTCTACATGTTTAGCATCGGATCTAATGATTATCTTAGCCCATTTTTGACAAATTCTGATGTTCTAAAATATTATTCTCATTCAGAATATGTTGCCATGGTGATTGGTAACTTCACTTCCACTATCAAGGTACAATCCATCTTCCTATTTACATACTTTTTTTTTTAATTAGAAGAAAAAATTAATCATTAAAATTAGAGATAAAAAAAAATGTTCTCGTTAAGTTACTATGTGAATCTTGCTAAGGAATGTGCTATAAGCAAGGCTTTACCTGTTTAATATTCTGGGTAAAAAGTGGATTAGTCAAGAGGCTTCGTTAACCCTTATAACCCTTATAGTCTAAAATAAACAAAAGAACAAATAGAATCATGAACCCTTATAACCCTTACCATTAAACATAAGAAACATGAAAAGTTGTGATTTTGCATGATCAAAACAAGTAAAAAATAGAATTTGTTGGTCACTTACCTTGCTGTGTTTAGGCGCGACGGCGTAGGCGCGACGGCGTAGGTGCGACGGCGTAGGTGCGGCGGAGGTGCGGAGGTGCGGTGGTAGATGAGCTCACTGGAAGGGAGAGTTGTTTTGAGACTGTTTTTGTGTTTGTGTTTGGAGGGAGAAAAGAAATACCCAATGGTTACTAATAAAGTGACTATTGGGTTTCTTTCACTTTAGTCCCTAACACATCATATGTCAAGTCATTGTAAATCTTTGCCACATCATCACTTAACAGAATTATTTAACGCCAGGGACTAAAGTGATAACGGAAGTACAGAGTCAGTGATGTTTTTATAATTAATCCTGAGTCAGGGACCTATGTGACAGCGAAGTGCAGAGTCAGGGACCAAAGTGACTATTTACTCTATTTAGTTTATGAGTCTTTTCATTTATAAAGTGTTCAACCTCCATTTTTTAAATAATGTAGGACTTTTAACTCACCTTGCACTTACCAACAAATATGAAAGAGACGGGAAAAATTTAATAAAGAGATTCATATACTTAATATTTTAAGATTTTTGGTGAAGATGTGTTGTTCACTTTTACTTTTGTGGTTGTTCATAGTTCAATGTGATGATCTTTTGAGCTCCCGTCATGACCAACATTAGTATCAATGTCGACAGTTTAACTAAAGGTAACTAGTTCTTTGTATCGAAAGTTTTCATAATAATGCTGATTAGTTTATGTCCTATTAATGGTGAGCGACAACAATTGTGCAAGTGTATGTGGATGAAGACCTTCTCATTCAAAAGAAAGGAGCTTTTTTTTTAGGGGGAACAATTACAAATGAGTGAATGAAATCACGTTTGAAAAGGAGATTGTTAGTCTATCAATATGAGTAAAAATTTTACATAAAAAAGTGGATATTGAACATTTTAAATGGAGATTTGAAATCAAATTCAACCTTTATAGTTACTCATAACATAATATAATGATACGATGGCTCCCCTGGCGACCCATCACAATTTGCAACTAACCCATTAGAAGTCCCACAATTTAGCTCATTGTTTCCCATTCTTCTTCGCGCGTTATCACAATCATCATCTCTAAAACTGTACTAAAGTCTGGGTTTTTGCATACCTTATGCCCAATTATTTAATGCATTACTTTGGCTTTTCCCAAATAAACCTATTAAATGATAATAATGAATAAAATATCGTTGAGTATGACTTCTTTGCCTAATTTGCGTAATAAAAACTAGACAGATCAATTCATCTCAACCCCAATGATGAAATTGAGTGATAAGCCAGCGACCGTGGATAATATTCTTTTATATGTTTACAATTTAAAGGTGCATATAAAATTTAGACATCTTAATAAAAAAATGTGAGAAAAAAATGTTTCTCGTAAAAAATAGACATATCGATGACTAGTGAGACAATATGGACCACTAAGTCTGAAATCAATGATTTCTTCTCATAATATACCCACAATTATTCTTTAAGAGACAGTTGTTCAGGTAAAGGTCCAAGGACCAAAACCCTAAATTCAGTCTATTTATGCTAACTTATAACATTGGTCCAGGTACGCGTATATTTTACCCTAAATTACTTCATATATCCAAAACGTTTATTGACTTGAGTTTTGGAATGTCTTCACATATACCACTTTCCTCCTTTGGAGAATATGGCTATTGACGAATCTCCTACACTCAAAGGTCTCTCAACACCACCTTTCAGGGGTATCAGGTCTGACAGGACCAGTCCCAAAATTAATTGTTTATATCATATTTGTCATATTATTGTGCAGATGTTGTAGCAAATATGACATGTTTTGATGATTATGCATTGACATTTTATGAGCAATGTTCGACTCAAGTTAAATCATTGTTATCAGTTGATTGTAGAGGTTTGATAATTTCGTATTTTATTAAGTTTTAATTTTATTTATTTTATAAGTTTCAGCTCTCTTGTATCCAAAAAAATAAAATAAAAAATACTCCATTTGTACCTTTTTATAAAACCATTTTACAAAAAACACGGATATTAAGAAAAGTAGTTGAAGTAATAAATTTGTCACAAATGTATGTATATAGTACTAAATTGTCCTTTGTCTATAAATATACTCCCTTTGTTCCTTTTTATAAGAATAGTCTACAAAAATCGTGGGTATTAAGAAAAGTGTTTGAAATAATAAATTTGTCATAAATGTATGTTACTATTACCAAATTATCTTTTATCTATAGACATTTTTAATGTTAACTTTTCATATTTCAAAGTATATTGATAATATTAATGATAGATGTATATGGAAAAAGAGTAATAAATACATCTACAAATTTGTAGTGGTCTTATATTTAGGGACAAATTTTTTTTGTAAAATACAGTCTTATAAAAAGGGACGGAGGGAGTATTTAAGGGTCATGCAGACATTTGTCTTAAGAGCACACATCAAGGATTATACAAATAGAAAGTATTTATTGATAAAAAATACTCCATCTGTTCCTTTTTAATTGTCATTTTTTGACTTTTTACACAAACCAAGACAATAAATGTATTTTACTACTTTTGATACAACAATTTATGTTTTTCCAATAATAGCCTTAATTATTTAATATCATATTTCATATATTTCTCTTTCCGCAATAAATTACTAAGGGCAATATAGGAAAAATAACATTTAATATTACATTGAACTTTGAAAGTGACAGTTAATTAGAAACAAAAAATTTCTGCAAAAGTGACAATTAAAAAGGAACGGAGGGAGTAGTAATTTTTGAACTTTTTGAAAAATAAGTTGGCAAGATTTTCGAGAAAGAATTTGCACATTGAGATCTTTAACATGTGTCCAACATTTCCCTATAAGTAATGTTAACTTTCATATTTCAAAATACATTGATAGTATTAATAAGAGCATCGGCAATGGAGACATCTATTTTGGGGTGGTTAAGTGGGTCTTACGTGTACATATCACCCATTTATAATTTTTTTTAATAATAGTATCTAATAAGCACTCAACTTCTATCAATAACTCTACATCATTATATTTTTTAAAATATTAAATAGGCGTGGGACCCGTGGGTAGAGGGGGTGCTTACTTCAGACCATCTACCCATTAATAAATGCGGTGGTGGTACCTAATAATTACCAATGCTTATGGACTTATGTATCAGCATTGTGGATGGTCTAAGAAGTATACTTGGAAAAAAATAATAAATGCATCTAAAAATTTATAAATAGTTTTATGTTTAGGGACAATTTTTTTATTTTTTTTTATAAATGGTATTACAATTATGGACAAAAGAAGTAAACTTAAAGAATGTTAGTGGTATTGCTCAAAAAAAAAAAAAGAATGTTAGTGGTAATTGACTAGACTTTTGTCAAATACTCCCTTCAATCACATTTATAAACAACTATTCATTTTCCATGCTCATTTTGATCATATTTATAAGCAAAAAAATATTTTTTAGATTCATTGAATAACTAATATATTTTGTCACATTTATAAGCTAGATACATTAGTTATTTAATGAACATAAAAAAATGATTTTTTTTCTTATAAACGTGATCGGATGGAGTATTCATTAAAAAACTTATGTATCTGGACTATAATATATTCCAGACACATAAGTTATTCAATGAATCTGAAAAATGAATATTTACTTATAAATGTGAAGAGTAATATTGAGATATTTTACAAAATATTCTTCATTAATGGTATAGAAAACATAAATTAAAAGAATTAAAAAAATATAATGTAATAAATAGTAAATGACATAATAAGAAAATAAGCATTAATGATTTTTTTGATATTGTAAATTGACATACACCCTCCGGTCTTAAATACTACATCCGTTCATAAATATAAGACCCTTTTGAAAAAAATCATGGAAATTAAGAAAGTTAATATTTGTAATAAAATTGTTTGTAATCACAATTGATTTTACAATTATATCCTTTAAGAGAGAGTTTATTTATGTTTTTAACATGTTATTTATTGCTGATTGAAGAAAAAAGTGTATAATAAATAGGGGTATGTAGAAAATGAAATAATTAATATAGTTGGAAATAACAAAGAGATCCCATAAAAAGGGACGAAAAAAAAATCAAAATGGTCTTATAATTAAGGACAAAGCTAGTATAAAAGAAGATTCTTTTTTAAGGTCATTGAATAAATGATATATTTAATTTATATTATAGTCTAGATACATTAATAATTCAATGAACCTAAAAAAAAGATTATTCTCTTATATTTAAAAGTAGAGAAAGTATAATTTAAAACAAACAAATTTTATTAGAACAACATATAATTTAAAACAGATGGACAAAATGGAGTACCGAACTTTCGCACATCAATATATCAAATGTGGGGCCATGACACAGTATCTTTATGTTAGGAGTAGGGAATGTGAATAACTAAAAAGTTTTGCTAACTAGTGCTCTAAGAACACTCTTTAAAGTTTTTCAATTAAGAAATTATTCTTTGAAAAGATTTAACACTTCAATTTTCAATATATTAAATGTACAATTTTCTATAATAATATACTCCCTCCGGTCCTGTATATAAGAAAATTTTCAAAAAAATTCTTGGTCTTATTTATAAGAAAGTATCACAACTTTTAAGCTATAGTTATTATTTAAAAGACTTTTATACCCTTTATTTAATGTTTGTCTTTTTAAAATTAGTGGGTGTATTTAATGCTTCACAATTTTTTATGAGGGTATATTTGTAAAAATATTCAAAAAGTTACACTAATTAATGAGTGTATTGGTTTTGATGTTTTTTGGTTTTTTTTCTTATAATAAGGACCAGATGGAGTACTATTTAAAGTTCTTAAAGAGTATCTTTAGAGCACTAGCTAACATTTCACATTAACTAATTGATTAATTAATGTTAAGACAATAGGATGAACTGATGAACTCTAGTTTGATTTGGATACCGTAGCAAAAGGGAAGGACACAATGAAAAATGAATGAAGATGAATGCGTAATCAACACAAAACAATTAATCGCATCATAAACACGGGTTATTTTTTCTCATACTCCTGTAGGAATATTCGAAATGAGACTCAAATATTCCAAGTAAAGTTATTATTACTAGCACTAATTCAGGGTTAAATACCTTGTGCCGCCACACAACACAACACAACACCAACTAACTAGGAAAGAGGCACAACAATAGGGTGGATTATTAACAGGTCTACTTATACTTATTTTCAAGTTTTTGTTGTTTCCAAATGAAAGAGTTTAAATGAAGAGGATCATATATCTCTACTAATTCAGGGTTAAATACCTTGTGCCGCCACACAACACAACACACACCAACTAACTTCTTCGCCGTTTCCAACTTTACTTCATTTCGAGACAAAACAACAACACCGTGAATCTCGATATTGTCTTCTTTTATTTAATTAATTAATTAAAACCGTTTACACTTTTTTTCCTTTCTTCTTTTTTCTCCTTACTACACAACCCCCTTTACACCTATTTTCTACCTCATTTTTTGTTTCTACTCGCTGCTAGCTGGTGAGTTTCTCTCTATCAATTCTCACCATTTCCATTTTTCTTTTTTATAGTTCGATTTACTTGTTCTTTCGATCTTATTTTTACTAGGGTTTAAGTAATTGCAATGTGATTTTCATGTCAATTATCTGTCTTTTTAATTTTATTATATTTTGATCTACTGTGTTATTTGATTGGGTATCATAGAATTTTTATGATTTTGATTGTTTCATCTTCATAAAAGGTTGAAAAATCTTAATTCAAAGGTCAAGTTTTTCATTTGTTAATATCTATGTCTGCTACTATATAATATATGTTTTATTATATGGTTCATCTTTGCTTTTCATACGCCAAATTGTTTTAAAAAATCAATTTCTAACAGACAGTCTTCTTTAATAATTGTGATTATGATCTCACAGCCATGTTGTCATACTGATCAATTATTCATTTCTGACACGCGGCGTTGAAACCTTCTGACTGCCGGCATTATTTTAATTTTCTCTTCATTTTTTTTTATAATTTTTAGTCATATTGAGTTGATTTGATATAAACTTGTATGGTTGATTTGTTTACTTATTGTATTTTTTTTTCATTGAAATTAAGTTTAGTTTTATTATATTATATGTTATGGGTGTTTCAATTTGGGTTTGGATTGGATGAATGGGATTCTTATGATATATTTAAATCAGGTAAACCTGCACTGGTGGTTCTGTACCGTGCATCCTTTGCTAACCAACCATAAATGGGCTGTTTCAACTCTAAGCCAACAAGACAGTATCCTGGGAAAGAGGATCCCGTGATTCTTGCATCACAGACGGCTTGTAAGTCGATTCGTTTTTTTTCAGTGAAATAATCTTTTGCTTTAATTTTTGTGTAGTTATTGGATTGTGGGCTGTTGCGATTGGATCTGTTTACCAAATTTTGAGTTTATATGCTTATGAGTAGTGTGAATTTACATTTGGCCTTTCAATCTTGCTGAATGAATCTTAAAAGTATATAATAATAATGATAAAACTAAGGTCCTGTTTACTTTATGAAAACATTTTCTGTTTTCATTTTTTTAAAATTTATGTTTGTTTTAAACTCGTTAACAAGGAGATGGAAGATTCGTGTAGTAATAATTGAGATACAGAGGATATGGAAGAAAGACTTGAAAGAATGCATTTTCAGAAACAATGGAAACTATGTTTTGACATTTCCAAAATTTATGAAAATGTTGGATTTTTTTTTTAAAAAGTTGTAAAAGAAAATGGTGAGGAATATATTTGATCTATATTCTCTTATGTTTACTAATTCAAGTGAAAATGAAAAACATGAAGCATTGGAAATAAATGGGCTCTAAGTTATTGCCAGTTTGCAAGACAATTCGCTTTGTTTGGTTTTTTGTTAGAAGTAGGAAAAGGTGGACATGTAATAACTTAATAAGAGCCTAACCTGCTGTCATATGATATATCTCAACATGAGCTATATGAAGGAAAATGAATTTCACCGTGTTTTGTAAATGTGCGTAATATCTGTGGGTATATAAATGTTTGGCTACACTGTTAAACTGTTAATTGCCTTTCTTCTACTCATTGCGGAAGTAAACTAAACCGAATAACATTGTTGTTTTTTCTATATTTGCTATTCTTTTACTCCTTTGTTCTGTTTGCTTGTCTGCAATCAATTATTTTCCATTGTGTTACCACGTCAACCAGAAAAGGCCGCTTTCTCTCTCAGTTAAAACTATACATTCAACAAGCTCTGTCTGTTTAAGAAATAAAAATGAGACTTGTCGGTTCATTTGTTTCAGTGGCTCAATTGAAATTGCTGGGAGTTTGGATGATTGTATTTTTAGTTTTGTTGGTAATTAAGAAAAACGTTTCCATCTAGTGATGGATTTGTTATGGAATTACTCTCTCTATTTCTCAAGCACTCAAGTTAGCTTTTGTAGTTTAAACCTGTGTATCAAATTTTTGTTTCAGTCACTGTCAGTGAAGTTGAAGCATTATTCGAGCTTTTTAAGAGCATCAGCAGTTCTGTTGTTGATGATGGGCTAATAAGCAAGGTACTGCATTGTGAATAAGAAGTTGACTTGTTCTTATTATATTATTAGTTTGTTCCTAGAAATAAGGACACAAATCAGAAATTGATTTGTTCTCATTAATTGTAATTATTTACTTGTAATTACCTGTATAGCCTTGTAACCTCTATATATACACAAGGAATAACAATGAGAAAGGCATCAAGCCAATATTTGTGACATGGTATCAGATCAACTCATTTTCAGAGTTTATGACAATAAGCTGAAAATAATTTATGGATATATCATAAGCTATTGTCATAAGCTCTTACAAGCACTTGCTAATGTCATGAGATAATCCCAAATAAGCTCTTCCAAAAGCCTCCTAATCCAGATAACATTTTTTGTTCATTTTGGATATTTGCTGCTCATATTGAACTTCTAGCCTACAATGTAATTATGGGTATTCTTTCTTTGCAGGAAGAATTTCAATTGGCAATCTTCAAGAATAAGAAAAAAGAAAACATCTTTGCAAATCGGGTACTTTATATCATACTCTTACTTTCTTAATAACTAACTATGCCATAATTTTTTGTTCTCTGCAAGCATGTCAACTACTGGCTATGGCTCCAGTATTTGTCAACTTCATAGTTTATACACGTAGACTTTATTTTTCTCATCTCCCGGTTTCTTTGAAGATAGAAATCAATGTTTGATAAGCCTTGCAACTTTCTTATTTATTTCTTGGTCAGCATTATATGCCATTCTTGTGAAATAACTCTTTCAATTGACTGGATATCCATTGATACGATGTCAGAAATTTATACGTGCAGATCTTTGATCTATTTGATGTCAAGAAGAAGGGCGTTATTGATTTTGATGACTTCGTTAGATCTCTCAATGTCTTCCACCCAAACGCAGCGCTAGAAGACAAGATAGAATGTGAGTTAAAAATTGAATCCTCCACTTATTGTTTACCTTAAATTCCTCACTTTGATCTGTCTGTCCTGATATATTATGTTTGGGATTTTCCTGCAGTCTCATTTAGGCTCTATGATTTGCACAATACTGGCTTTATAGAGCGTCAAGAGGTGAGATGATTATTTGTTAATCCACTGAATTTTTATGTTTTTATTCCTAAGTGAAAACTTTCGTTCTGGTCTTGGTTTTTGACATTATTCTTTGTTGCTATGACATTTATCCTATTTTCATTGATATACTTTTAATTTGACTTTGCCAATCTTTCCCTTATTTGGTGTTGTTTAACAGGTCAAGCAAATGTTAATTGCACTTCTTTTCGAGTCTGAAATGAAGTTGGCGGACGATGTGATAGAAACAATTCTAGACAAGGTATGTTAGCAAAATTCACAGTTAACATAGAATATTAGATATATGTCAGCAAAATTCGTAGATACCATAGAATATTAGATATGAAATGAAAGTCCACCTGCAGAAGAAATATTGTTGCTGATAGAAGTTGCCAAGCTGTGTTTGACCTCTTTTTCATCTTCTATAAATGGTTGCAATTTTTATAAAAACCTCAGTTAGACATTGCTTTTTTCTGGACAGACTTTCTTGGATGCTGACCTGAACCAAGATGGAAAAATAGACATTGTTGAGTGGCGAAAATTTGTTTCTGAAAATCCTTCATTGCTCAAAATCATGACACTTCCCTACCTAAGGTATGTGCTGGACTATTTTCATGGTATACACGAATCTACTTTTATCCATATTATGATGTTCAAACTATAGTGTAATTTGTTATTTTTGTCATTGATGCAGGGACATAACCACTTCTTTCCCAAGTTTTGTATTTAATTCTAACGTGGATGAAATTGTTGCTTGAGAGCAAACACAACTTTAGGTTTAGCAATTATTGAGAGAACACAACTTTAGGTTCTCAAATTATTAAGAGAATTGGATGTGTTTGTAAAAGCTCAAACAGAAATGAATAGATGCCATGCTTGTTATTATATTTAAGCCTTTCTCAGTGAGTTGTAATTTGTAAATCACATTCTCATTGAAATTTTTCAGTCAGGTTTCCAAGTTATGTCTTTTCCTAGTATTTTTAATATTTAAATTATTTATGAAGTATCTGTAATTAGTGCATATGTTAATATGTTATGAGCAACCTAAAAACAAGGTGACAACTTGGGTACCCATCAATAAAAGGTGGGTAACACAACCCATGTTAAGTTGACACCAATCAAAGTTATTTGTTTGTTTTCTATTATTTTTAATGTTATATAAATACATTGTTTTGATTGGGGTAACTCAACATGGGTAGTATTACCCACCTTTTATTGATGGGTAAACAAGAATTTCCCTAAAAACAAATTCACAACATAACTCATACAAATGGGATAATAACGCTATATTATGTGCGTGTAGCTGAGTTGGTATAAGAGTTAACTATACTGATTTAATCTTTTTATTATATCAGCTCTTCGTTTGTCTCCTCCCATCTCCTTCACATTCTTCTCTCTGCTCATGTCCCATCTTTGTTATCTTTTCATTTTATCAGCTCATCTCGTATTCTTCAACCATAAAGAAATGATATACGTACTTTCAAAGTCAAACAAAATTAAGAAAGGGTTCAAATGATCTTACATTGTTGTGAAACAACGCTAGTTTATCATCACAAGATTTTAATTTATCTTGGATTCTATCGAATGTTTATTTGTATTAGTGCATCTACTTTTTACTTGAGATATTGATTTATGTTCTTTTATAAATATACTGTGTTAAATATGCTTTTTATCCATATAAAAATTATAGATGCGTTTGATTTGGAAAATAAAATAAAATAATAACCCTTGTTGCACCATGTTTTTAAGAAATCGGTCATGAGTATGAACAAAACAGGAGGCAAAGATTTACCAATAAAAATCTATTAATTAACAGCATCATCCATGAATTTTTAGTAATACATGTATAAAACCTTCAATCAAAGGCTCATACAAATCCAATACAATTCAAATTATTTACGGTTGGCACTAGTTCACAATCAACATCTGGAGTGAAGAAAAACCCAAGTAATACTCCAAACAACAATATGAACATAGAGACAACACCTGTTTTTTCTCTAATGAGACTGTGCACGACATCTATCCTTTGAACGTATCCAGATTGAGACCAATGAAATAACAACAGTTGAAACTTTCGAACTCACAATGATTAAACAAGTTTAGAGAGGAAGAAGTTTCTCCCAACAAGAACGGCTGTAACAGCGCGATTAATCATTTGATTCAATTAAAGTCTCAACTGGTAAATGCTTAATCTAAACACGACATAATTCCTAATACACAATCCAAGTGCTTAGATCTAAACGGTATGAAATGTATTCTAAGTGGTAGTTAACATGGTGAAATCATGTCAACCTCATCTCCCGCAGAGACTAGAAGCTTTTGCATTAACATGCAGTCAAATCACTCAGACAAACCATGCTTTCAAAAATGATATTGGTAATCACAATCGATTTTAAAGCAATGCAAAGATTGCAACCAAAGGTAGTGTATTGTGATTTCAAAATAAAAAATTGCAACTTCCTCTAAGAAAACTAACAATCGATATAAAATAAAACATTAGTCAAAATCAAAAGCCATATATTCTAATATTTTTTGGCTAAATTGCATCGGAGATCTTTTAAATTATTTAAAACTTAATTGAACATTTGGTCCTCCAACTTATTTGTTGTTTTCAATTTGGTCTCATAATTCTAAAAATTTTCCGTTTGGTCCTTCAAATATACCTCTATTAGTCAATAAAGTCCATGTCTGTTAACTTTAACTTCAAATGTCTATGGTGGACCAATATTATAGATGGTCCACCATAGAACTTATTAATTTTGTTAATTTTAACTCTTTGATATTTTTTTTTGAAAATACAATCATTAGATCGTGTAAGTCTATTGTACCTTACAGTGAACCACCACCAACTAATTTTTTTTTGTTTTCTTCATATTCTTTCCTCATTCCCTTCTTCATATTCACAGCATCTTCATCGACCTTCATAACACCAAACCCAAAAAAAAAAAGAACGACAATCAAAAACCCTCTTCCTCATCCTAGGATTTTCCTTTATTAAATAAATTAATAAATCTTAAAAATGTTTTTATTTATTTTATATTGATTTCCTTTATTTGGCTTTCTTCTTCTCACGTGCTGCACTTCTCTTCTTCCTCTTCCCCCTTCTTCATCTTCATTCTATCATGTTCATCTTCACATTCAAAGCCAAAAAAAATAAAACCCAGTAATTCTTCTCTCATCCTCTCGTTACAACAAATTACAACATCAACAACACCAACAAATTATCAGAGCCCAGCAACAACAAATTACAACAACAACAACACCAACAAATTACAATAACCCCATATCATTCTCCCTATTAAAATTCGTGAATACCTTCTTTGTTGTTGCTGGTGCTGCTGCTGCTCCAATTTTGTAGTTGTTGTTGCTGTTTCACGGCTTCTTCAACAACAACAACTTTGTTCCAATCTTCACCTTTCTCTCTCAACATTTTTCCCTCTCCAAATCATCTTCCCTCTTTCCCTTCTCCAACCCAAAAATTCTCAGATCTAGAACCCATTTTCAAATTTAAAACCTTGGTAAAAATGTTAACTTTATGATTCAGAGGAAATGAAAGGCAAACACACAGAAATAAATGCGAAGCAATGAGAGGCAGAGAAGAGTAATCAAATTGAAGCCATCAAGACAACCCAGAATCACCTCATCTCCGCGACGAAAACAACAGCCCCATCCCAACCTTTCCCACCACCAACCACCGTCGTCCCACAGACGAACACATCCGCGATAAAGCCCATTAAATACGGATTCGTCCTCATCTTGGGATTTAATTCTGGGTTTGGTGTTATGAAGATTGATGAAGATGCTATGAAGATGAAGAAGGGAACGAGGGAAGAAGATGAAGTAAATTGAAAAAAAAAATTAGTTGGTGGTAGTTCACCGTAAAATACAATAGACTTGCATGATCTAATGATTGTATTTTCAAAAAAAGATCAAAGAGTTAAAATTATCAAAATTAATGAGTTTTATGATGGACCATCTATAATGACGGTCCACCATAGACATTTGAAATTAAAGTTAACAGACGTGGACTTTATTGACTAACAGATGTATATTTGAAGGACCAAACGGAAAATTTTTAGAATTATGAGACCAAATGAAAAAAAATTTGGGGACCAAATGTTCAATTAAGCCATTATTTAATTATAACAAATTGTTCCTTTAAATTTTTCTCGTATCATTTACGTCATTTAAGTTATTTAATTGTAACAAGTTAGTCCCTTAAGTATTTTTCGTAACACTTAAGTCGTTTAAGTTATTAATTGTAACTTTTAGGCCCTGAATAACTTACATTTTTAAGATCTAAAATCTCTTAAATTGTTACAGTTAAATAATTTAAATGTTCTAATTGATTCAGAAAAAACTTAAAACCAACTTGTTACAATTAGTTAGTTAAGTGATACAAAAAAAACTTGAAGGATCTAATTATTACAATTAAATAACTTTAAAACCTATGGTGTAATTTAATCTTTTTTCTTTAGACAAAATTACCAATGTATCCAAAGTAAAAATATTGTATTTGACTTCAAATTAGGGTTTACACTTTAACATTCAAATTTCTCCCATTTTTATGCTTAGCCAATTTCTCTCAGAAAACCTCACTCTCTGTGTTACATTTCTATGCATAAATAAACAAACCTCAATCATCACAGGCATGGTGGCATGGTGCTTCCTTTTACCAAATACATTCTATTTCAAAACCCCTTTCTCAAAAAGCTTCCACCTTTGCAAATCATTCTTCATGGGTATGTTAATTTCAACCAATTCAATCCATTTTCGCAAAAAATTTCAACTTTCTCTGACAACTGTGAGAGGCTTTCATGGGAACGTTCCACCCAAGAAATTCTACTGGGTAAGCTTAAATTTGCTTTGAGGAATCATCAATTGCAAGAAGCATTGGAAACTTTTCGTGATTTTCGAAACCTTTATGGTTACCCTGAGGTTAATTTATTGAATCAGCTTATTGTTCAGATGTGTTATTCTTCTAATAATGTTTTGGTGAGAAAAGCATGTGATTTGGTTTTGAAAATTGTTGAAGAGAATTCAGGTTTGATTCATGTTGATACATTGACAAAACTTGCATTGTCTTTGGCTAGAATGCAAATGGCATCGCCTGCATCAGTTATACTTAGGTTGATGCTTAACAAAGGGTTTGTGCCATCTATGAATTTTTTGTCCTTGATTGTGTTTCATATTGTGAAGACAGAAATTGGAACACATCTTGTATCGAATTATCTGTCTCAAGTTTGTGATTTTTATAATTGTTTGAAGGATAAAAAGGTGCAACATGCAATCGTGTTGAAGCCGGATACTTTGGTATTTAACCTTGTTCTTGATGCTTGTGTGAGGTTTAAGTTGTGTTTGAAAGGCTTGTGTCTGATTGAATTAATGCCGCTGATGGGGACAGTGGCTGATGCACACTCGATTGTGATAATTTCACAGATTTTAGAAATGAATGGTTTGAGAGATGAAATGATGGAATTGAAATGTCATATTGATGGAGTTTCGGCATCTTATGTTCGGCATTATCGTCATTTCTATGATAGTTTGTTGAGCTTGCACTTTAAATTTAACGACATTGATGCTGCCTCTAAGCTTGTTTTGGATATGAACAGCTCACATAATTGTCACAATAATGAAGAATATAGGAATCACTTACAAAAGCCGAGCTTTATCGCCATTGGATCACCTAACCTTAAGAATGCATTAAAGATACATATAGAGCCTGAGCTACTGCGGAAGGACTCTGTGCTTAAATTGGAAGGTAGAGAAGGTCTTGTTTTTTCTAAGGGTGGGAAACTTGTTCTCAGTAATAGAGCTTTGGCTAAGTTTATTATTGGTTACAAAAAAGATGGTAGAATTAGTGAACTTTCAAAACTTTTACTTAGCATTCAAGGGGAACTATACTCAGCGACAGGATCCGGGTTGTGTTCTGATGTGATCAGTGCTTGCATTCAGATGGGATGGCTTGAGTCTGCTCATGACATTTTGGACGACGCAGAGGTTGCCGGGTCTCCAATGGGTTGCAACATGTATATTTTACTCTTGTCAGCATATCAGAAGGAGGGAATGCAAAGAGAAGCTAAGGCACTGCTAAAACAAATGAAAAAGATTGATTCGCACCCAGAATTGTCTGATGATACTATTGACAAACATGTTCTTTGTCGAGAAACATCAAATTCAGTTGGTAAATCAGATTTGGCTGTCGCCTTAGCTCAAATATTGAACGATGAAAATCAAACAGATATTCCTTTAGTGTATAACTTCAATTCTTCGATCTTCTTCTTCTGCAAGGCAAGAATGATAGAGGATGCATTGAGGGCATATAGAAGAATGTGCGAAATGAAAATTCGAACGACAAGTCAAACTTTTGCTCATCTCGTGTGTGGATATTCTTCTCTCGGTATGTATCGCGAGATTACGTTCTTGTGGGGAGACATCAAGAGATTCATGAAGAACAAGCTATTTAGTTCTAAATAGAGATCTATACGAGTTACTGCTGCTAAACTTCATTCGAGGAGGTTACTTTGAGAGAGTGATGGAGGTCATTGGCCATATGAATGACAGTAACATGTATACCGACAAGTTGCTGTACAAAAGCGAGTTTCTTAGACTTCATAAGAATCTTTATAGAAGTTTAAAAGTGTTGGATGCAAGAACAGAAGCACAAAGCAAAAGGCTTGAGCATGTTCAGGAATTTAGAAAATGGGCCTGTATCGATTAATTGTCTTGTAAATATTCGTGTGCAGATGTACGTGCATCTTTTCCAGCAGCGGGATGTTGTGTCTGCTTGTGCTTATTTGAAGTATATTTAATTTTGATTCTGGCTCAACTTTAGCATTCCAGAAATTATGTGGAAATTTTTGTTTCATTAGTCATTTACCATACCATGATCCTAGGAATGAATTTCTTCATACTGATGGTGTAACTCTAATTACCCAATTTGAAATGGATTCATCATTTGATCTCTCAGCATGTAACTCAGATCAGGCTCTAAGGTTGAGAAGGCGCTTTGATCGGTTGTTTGGCATCCTTTAGGCATGTAAAGGCATCGGAGGTTTACTGAAAACGGCAGTGCTGAGGGTAGGTGGATTGTGGGATTCTTGGGCCACATTGACCATTCTAACAATCTCAATGCTGAGCTTCTGGTTGTGTTCAATGGTTTGAAGCTGGTGCAAAGAGGGATTATCTGCTTGTACTCGATGGGTGCTATCAGCCATGTCAAAGATCCTTTCTCCTAGTTTCATATGCTTATGATTCTTTGGAGCAAAAATAATATTTTTTGGTGTATTGCTTATATGTGTGTTGGGAGTGCGTCTCAGTGACAGCCACCGCAAGTCTGATTGCATTTCACCATGGAAATGCACAAGCTACAAACTGTAGTCTCAAAAGGAATGTGCGGTCATGTTGATATGAAGAGATTGTTAGTCAGACTAAGTTTGGTTTCAAATGCCAATTGATATGAAAGCAAGTTTACTTTTTCATTTTTCTTTTGTTGTTGAAGAGATTTCATTTACCATTTTGCTCACTAACCCTTATATTGTGATAAGTTCACGTAATGTTTGTCCTTTGTGGTGGAATATTTGCAAGGATCCTCTAATGTGGCGTACCATTCACATGACTTGTCGTTTTGACTTTAGTCGTACGCGCATGGAGAAAATTTGTCGCTGTGCGATTGACCTAAGTTGCAGTCATCTGGAAGACATTGCTGTTAGAGGGTTTGGAACCGATGAACTTCTCAAATATATGGCTCATAGGTAACTAGTTTTCTTTGTTTCAATTCCAGTTTCATAATAATATAATAATTTGTTATCAACTGTACTGATCCTTCTTGAATGTCATCTTGCTTAACGATGGTTATACTTATACATACTCGAAATTATAATTTAACTTGATATTATTCGTCCCATATTCTCCTTTTTAGTCATTTAGCATAATTTGCAATGCACTCAATTTAACTTCTTTTGTAACAACTCCAATAGATAGTAACGGGCGCATCTATTTGCAACAGGGAAAGTCACTTACGATGGTTACGACTTTTTGGCTGGAATGAATTTTCAGATAAAGGGTTGAGTGAATTTGTGAAGAGGTTTTCATTATTAGAAAAGCTTTCATGTAGCAACAGCCTATCTAAGGATTGCCTCGAAGTTATTGGTCGATGTTGCC
Source organism: Medicago ruthenica (assembly GCA_018208015.1). Classification (NCBI taxonomy): domain Eukaryota; kingdom Viridiplantae; phylum Streptophyta; class Magnoliopsida; order Fabales; family Fabaceae; genus Medicago; species Medicago ruthenica. Next base: position 78,376,216 of record CM031378.1, on the reverse strand, counting down.
CTCTTTTGAAGTCACTAAATCTTGAGAACTTGTTTTTCAATCAAAGTACTAATGGTGGGTTTGTGTACTCTTATGACGAGGGTGATGAAGCATTTGTTATTGTAAAAACAATGTTTGGGTTACGCCATCTTGAATTGAATGGATTTTTGCGTAATTATGGTGCATTGCTTGCTCTTCTTGATGGCTGCCTTCTTTTTGAATCTCTTAATCTACGAGGTTGTCTTTGTCCTAATTTCAGTCTAGGTTTTGGGAAAAAGGTTCCGTGAGAAAATTAAAGATTTACAACTTTCAAATTACTTGTAGATGACAGTTATTACTATGATGATGATGGTTTAGCTTTTATGGACACTTCTGAAGATGCATAAGCTAACAATGATTGGGAGTATTAGATAATTGATTGTGACTATGAATTACTTATTCTAGGTTTTTGAGAACAGTGACGAGAATATTATTGTTTTCTTGGCATGCTTTCATCTCAAATGTTGATTATGTTACTTTAAAGTAATTTTTTTAAGGACATTTGAAAGTCTGATATTTTATTTTTGAAAAGCGTACTTGAATTTCTCAAGAACCTTGTATGCCAACACGGGCTTGCATGTTTTTAAATCAGATTATCTATCTTTTTTAATTTCGTTCTTGAATGATTTTGCGGTTTTTTCATTTAGCTCCCGGTTGAAAAGATAGTACTTATTGTTGCAAGATTTTCCAAATACGAACTCGGGCAAACTGATCACCCTAGTTTGGAACGACAATGAACACTAACGTGTTCTGTTCTCTGCTTTTGATTGACTGGAATTCAATGAGCTCGTTTTAAGCTTCAATGTAATGGACAACAAATGTGTTGTATTCTCAACCAGGTTCTGGCACAGCGTGCATGGACAACAAGGATTTCGGATAGATAGTAATTTAGTACTATGGAGGACTAATAATGTGATGAGTTTATCCTGACTTTTTTTTTTCCTCTTGCAAATAGAAAGCAAACTTACATTCACCAAATTTTTCAGATTACAGAAAACTTGGCAAAAATTGCATTTTCGGTGTTAACTTTACAAACACCTAAGCTCCAGATCATGTCACTGGATGTTGGAATGATTTATGGTGGAGTGAATTTTCTTTATACAAAAAAAAAAAAACGGGAACCTTTTTTTCTTCTCTCCCTGAGATAGATCATGGTCATATAATGAAGTTTCACTCTACCTTGTAAGGACTTAAAAGTTCAAGCCACCGTCTGCTGCAATAAGCTGAATGCAATGTTAAGTGCTTACTAGAAAAATTACCCATCTACTTGTTAAAACCACTGTCTGCTCTGCTGCAATGTTACTGTCTGAATTTTTTCCACAAAAAGATTAGTTTCCTTAGATAATCTCTAATTTATAAGGAAACCTTAATTATTTGCGTTTGTTGGAGAAAAATTGCATTTTTTTGTGTTAACTTTACAAATTACAAATAATTTTTTTTCGAAAAAGGCAAAATGAATTATATCACTACTGAATTGCACTCCCTCCGAACAAGGTGTACCGAAGGAGAGGCTCAAAAAAGATACAATGTCAGATACAAAACCCAAAGCAAGGAAACTAGAAAAGGAACAAGCAATTAACCAATGCCGGCACACAACAACGGATTAAGCCACCACCTATGGTAATCAAAAGCAATAGTTTTGGATTTTGCCTTTAGCCACCAAAAAGAGATAAGCTTAACATTATATAAGAGCTGAAGCGCCGAACTTGCTTTGTTATTAAAGATTCTACTATTCCTTTCCTTCAAAATAGTTCAAGTACAAGCACACCAAATCAACAACAAGAGTGATCGTTTTAATCTCGTAGTACCAGGCTAAATTCCCAAACTGAAGCAAGTGATCAGATAAGTTGTCGGGATAAGTGTTATGATTCAAAATAGCTTATGAGAAAATACACTTGGCATAACATAATTGGTTGAGGTAAAAGACACGTGGCTAGTGATCATATCTCTCTCTCTCTCTCTCTCTCTCTCTCTCTCTCTCTCTCTCTCTCTCTCTCTCTCTCTCTCTCTCTCTCTCGTTGGTACTCTTTAGTAGAGTAATGGCTTAGTCTTAGACCCAGTCTTCTTCTATCTTTTCCTTTCTCTTTTATGTATTAAGAACATCAATTTTAATTGGGTTATAATCTATCAATTCAACCTTTGATTCCATAATTAATTTGCAATTATACATCTATCACATTCTCAATTGTGCAAACCCATACAATAAGCCGAGACAAAACCAAGCCAATTACAAACGCCGCACCATAGAGAACCAATCAACGGACAATGCAAAAACAGATGATCTGTAGTTTCCAATTCGCCACACCCACGGACACAAATTTGAGCATCTTGAGAGAGAATACCTCTTCTGCATAAATTATTCTTTGTAGGCAATCTATTGCGTAATAACCGCAACACGAACAGAGATACCTTCAGAGGGAGAGAAGTTTATATTTGAGCTAAATATTGTCCACTCTGAGATAGTAAGTAATTAAAGTTCAAGCCTCTGATACTATCAATCATATTAAGTGCTTATTAGAGAAATTACTCATCTACTTGTTAAAGACAAAGTCTGCTGCTGCTGCTGCAATGTTACTCTCTGAACTTTTTCACAAAAAATAAAAATAAAATAGTTTCAGTGAATATGTTTGATTATGGACATAATAAAAAACTTGTTAACTTTGTAATAAACTCATGCACATTATATTTAGGACACTAAAGACAGCGATCGGGAGATAGGACTTAATAGGTTCGAATCGTAAGTAACTCCGGAGAGGGAGGGGTATTTTGAGTTTTTGAAGGGCCTGTAAGCAATTCAAGGGGCCTACTGAGCAATGTTCCGAATTGGCCCAATAGAGAAGTGGACCACATAGAAGATCCAAGAAGAAAAGGAACATATATAAAGCAACGCAACAAGTTGGAAAAGTATAGAGAAAAAAAAGATGGAGATGAAGAAGAAGGAAGTGAGTGAAGAAGCAAAAGAGAAAATCTCAGAAAGACTATCAAATCTAGAGAATCTATGGTTTCCACGCGCACAACAATCCACCGCCACACTCCCTTCCCAACGCAAATCCATCTTCCACTCTCTTCTCACTCGCGACCCATCCCTCTTCCTAGAACGCTACGGTTCCAATCTCACTTCCACCGAATTAACCGAATTCGAAACCCTAAAACACGATTACGAGATTAACTGGCATGTCACGCGTTTACGAAGCGTGTTGACTCCGACGACGGAGGAGTTGAGGAGGAAAGCGGTGGTGGCGAAGAATAGGAGGAGGGCTTATTTGGATAAGTTAATGGTTGGTGGTGTGTATTTTTCGGAGGAGGCCATGAGGGAACGTGAGGCGTATTTGCATTATGAGTATGTTGGGAAGTTTCAGGATAGGGTTGGGAGGAGGATGGCTAGGCCGGGGGAGAGGTGGTCTGATACGTTGTTGAGGAGGTGTGAGGAGGCGGAGATTGTGGGGAAGATTAGACGGGAGCAGGAGAGGATTGGTGTGCCGAGAAGCGAGTGGATTGGTAATGAAGGACTTCAAGAAGAAGAAGAAGATGATGATGATGATGATGATGATGATGATGATGATGATGTTGAAAAAGACAAGATTGTGGAGGTATCAATCTATGACGCCCTAACACTGACACTTTCACCAGACACGACACTGGCACTAACACTTACACATTCACCAGACACGACACTAACACGTTGACACCAGGACACTCACTGGTTCAATCTATTTTAGGAAAATAGAAGCAATTGAATATAATCAAATGTATCGGTGTTATGTTGGTGTCAGACATCGAACATACCTTTGATATGTGTTTGTGTTACATAGCTATCAAACAATTACTATCTTTTGAAGATTTTGTTTTTCATGCTAGGACAATTATTCATTTAGGATTTATATTGTTTTTGAGTAGCCATATTTTAACCTATACTATAGGGAGAAAATAGGATAAAGAATCACTCTAAATGAAGTGAAAAACAAAAAAGCACAAAGGAAGAAAACACTTCAATGGAACAAAGTTGATTCATTGGTAGACTAAGGTCCTGTTTGGATAAACACCTTAGTTAGGGGCTTAAAGCATTAGCACTTATTCTTGTGTAAGTTGTTTCTATAAGAAAAGATAAAATTAAGTCAAAACTGTTTTTATGTTACCTATAAGCTGTAGAAATAAGTTGAAAATAGCTTATGGACATGTCATTAGTTCTTTCTATAAGCTATTCCAAACAATCTACAAGTGCTTATGTCAGTTGATAAGTTCAAATAAGTCACTCCAAGCAAGCCCTTATGTGCAACAAAATAAGAAGGATTCTAAATTACCAATTAATCTTTATGCCTGTGGCTTGCAGCAATCATTTATGTATACAACAATAGTTATATTTTCTGACATTTTGCAGAATTTATATAATTTGTTAGGTGGTTGTAGTTGGAACAGGGTGGCTTAGCTTAAATAGTTAGTTGAAGGGTTAGAACTAGAAGGGAGGGAGATTCTTATATGTTAATCTGGGAAAATAAAGCAGTGACTTGATTGGTCAGTTGTGAACAGGGAAACCCTTTAATGAAAGGCCTTGGAAGTAGAATTCTCTCATTTTTCTCCGCTCATGTTTTGCAGTCTTCAACAATGCAATTGTGCCTTTACTTTCTATCTTCCATTAGTTTTATTCATTCTTACCTGCTTGTCCGTGAACCGTGATAAAGCCCGGCCTTCTGAATTTTTTATTGGGGGATATGGATGGAGTTGAAACATTGGGGCATTCATTTGAACTCGTGTAGAAAATGGCCTCTGATCATGGGATATCATTGCTTAAGGTCTAGAGTGGAGCCACTTATAGAATCGACCAACTTTACTACTCTGGCTATCAGCATTGAGTTAACTTCCTTACAAAATTGTTTGCGTAAACTCGGGTAGTCTTGCATAGAATTGTGAGTTTGAGGACAATTGAACAGGTCAGCAATATTGATTAATAATTATTCACCCCAGGAGGTTCAACGCTTTCTAAAGAATCCAAAATACAACGATTGAGTGATAAGATTTCTTGTTGCAAATTGCAATGGACCCAACAGGCCAATGTGCTGATTGAACCCAACCATGATTAGCTGAAACCTATCTCCACTAAGCTAAATCCAGCACCAACGAGGGTAACTTAGTCCCACCATCCTTCCCTCTTTAGTAAAACTTGAACCTTGTGATCTGCAAATCTTCTCTTGGTAGATATGAAGTATTAGGTTCCCAGTCAAAACTTCTCATTGCAGGTCTGCAATGGACCTGACAGGCCAATCAGGTGATGAACCCAACCATGATTAGGTTAAACCTAGGTCCACCGAGCTGAATCCAGCACCAGCGAGGGCAACTTAGTCGCACCATCCTTCACTCTATAGTAAATTCAAACTTGTGATCTGTCAATTTGCCCATTGATTTTGAACTTGTTATGTTCTTTTTTCGGACCATCAAGTACAGTGGAGGAATATGTGCAAGAATTTAAGGTCCTAGTAGCTCAAGCATTGGTGACTGAGGAGTAAGCTACTGGGGTATTTCCTGGGAGGGGTAAACAGAATGTGAAGAGTAGGGTTCTGACCTGTAATCCCACAGAAAAGAAAATAGCCGAGGTACTAGATTTAGAAGAGCTGTGGAGGAAGATGCAACGAAGCACATACTTCTATAATAATTCTTTAAGTCTCAATTTCATGCACTATGTGGTAGGAATCCAAGAATTGAGTAGAATAGAAAGAACTAGTTTGATTAAGAAAATAGGAAAGATAGTTGGTTCCCCCTTTTCCAATAGAGTCACTACTCTACTCACAATTTATAAATGATCAATGATACCCTCCCTAGCTTCAAAACCTCCCTATCTATACATAATAGTCCTAACTACCCCATTAACTAATAACTTCCCTAACTAGCTCCATAACGACTTTGAATACTCTAATATCTTTATTCTATATCCTAACACTATGGGTAGGTACTTGGGTTTCACGCATTATTCAGATACAGAGTAGTACCTGAAGGGGAACCATTGGATCTGTTTCATGGTTTTCCCCAGCCCAATCTAAAGCCTCACATTCTTGGACCCTGCTTGAAGTAGTTCTCGCCTACCCTACTACTAAGACAGATGCACAAGGAGGAAATAGTCTTCTGTAAAACAAGCAGCAGCTTGCAGTTGCACCCACTGTGAAACAGAGGAGTGCCACCTTCTATATCAAGAGTATATTAAATGACAGGGGGGTATGCATCCCGAGACCACTGTTGTCTAGAAAAGAGAGCATGGTAGTTACTATTGTGAGAGAAGATGTACAAGTGAATGATGAACAGAGACTGTCCAACCGAGGGGCAGAAGAAGCATTATAGGAAGATAAACAATAGGTCTTCTGATGCCGAGGGGTATCTCAATTGCCAAGGTGGAATTTCAAGGGGACGGTAATTGATAGAACACAGCAAGTTAATAGATTTAGATGTCACTGGATTAGATATAGGAATTAGTTGGGTGATTATAGTTAGAAAGAAAGTGAAGTTTGATTAAATAGAAGAGGTTGAACTTAGAAGGGACGGGGATTCAGATTTAGTCTTGGAAACAAAGAAAACCACTGGAAGGAGAATTCTCACCTTCTCTGTTTGTAGTTGCAGTTTTAAGCAATAGAAATGTCCTGGTTGATGAATAATAATCTAACTTAATTGTATTCTATTTCAGTCCTGTCTTTTTCAAAACAGTTACATATTCTCAACTGCAAATGACCATTTAGAATATACTGCATGATATTTTTCTACATTTGATATCATCTACTTAGTTGTGTATTTTAATCTTTATCGTACATGGCAGAGACACGCGCCTCAACCTGATGTAAGTGACAATGGCACATCTGATCCAGCTCGAGTGAGACATGATGTAACTGATAATGGCACATCTGATCCAGCCAGAGCGAGGCAGGATCCAACCTTATCTTCAGAAGAGTTGGAGGACCGGATGAATCAATTCACTTACATCATGCAGCAGAAGTTTCTATTAGGAGAAGATCACGAATATGTAGATTACACAAAAATAGATAATGATGAGACCCTTGATGACCATTGGCAGAGGGAGGCCAATATTGATGCAGAAGAGAGATATTTTGCTGATGATTAAGTTTTATCAGCTTAATAGTGCAAAGTCAGATATGTAAATATTGCTTAACTTTTTACTCCGTTTGCCAATCTTCAAATCTATACTGTACTTAAATTAACGGATTGTACAATAGTAGTAACTTGCTGTTGGTAGCGTTTTATTTTCCCAAGTTGGGGAGAACTGGGACCCACTCGATCTCTTGTTGGTTTGGTGAGGATATACCTCCCGTGTCAATATTAAGAGGTGCATTTTCAGCAAGTTTCTTTTGTATGCTGTCCAAAAACTGTAAACTTACGTTTAGATCTAAAATTAACTACATTTTCTTTTGATCTAGACATGTCATGTTTTGCCATTACAAGCAAATAAATGGCTGTTGTTTTGGATTAAATACATGGATGTTTGATTGTATAACTCACCAGCTATAGCACATGCAAATTTGGTGGTCTAACATTGATATTACTTGCTTTATTTTTTATTTTTTAGTGCTGATATTACTCATTTTGTATGTTAAGACAAGTTGCTCATTTTTGACGAATCTGTTGGTTAGGATATAGAATATATATGGAATTAAAATTGTGTATAATGCAAATGTAGAGGACGTTTGAGTTAACATAAATCATAAATTTATTATATGCTCACCCAATATGTGAATACAAATTTGTAAACTTATGACTATTAACATGAATTATATAATCACAATTTTGTTGTCTTACGCTCAAGAGAATTTAAACCTGAAACGTCACAATTGTGTGTGAGTTTTATGTGATGTTTGTATCTTCATGTATAAATAAAAATAAAAAAAATATCATCTTATTCAAAAAGACAACAATAATTTAGTTTGAAGTGATTTTGGAGCAGGCTCTCTTCAAAATTAGTTGCTTTAATCTTATTACTATTCACAATCTCTGGTCTAGGAAGTAATAACGGTTCCTATGAAAATTCTTGCAAAACACCCGTTTTAAAAAATGTCTTAACTTTGTTTTAAAAAAAGTCTCAACTGGAAGATTGCAGTCTAGTTTAATGAAATCAAATAAGAGAGAGCGCTACTTGGTCAAAATGTGAATGCGAAAATTGAAAGTTGTGCCCTTCTTTTTACCAAAAACAATTAATTAATTTACAACCGTCAGCTTTGAAATTTTTGTCCAAAAAAACTTTTGAAGAGATAATGAAAAAGAAACATGGAATGAAAGCCGAATAATTCTGCAATCTAAACTATAAAACTACTAGATAATGTTCTTTTATTTTTGTCGTTCTTCCACAGATTGACATTTTTTATTTGTTCAATATTTTGATTGCCGAAGAAGCTAGTAAGGACATGGTCATGGACATTGACATATGGAGTCGCCATACATACCCTATCCCGAAATAACGAAACCAATGCGGATAAGGACAACAATTTTGTAATGTAAGGTCTTCACAACACAACACAAACAATGGATAAGAACAAAATAAGGCCACTCAAACCAACATGTACGCTAGTCATATACACATGGAGGCTTCCCCCCCGTTTTTAATTTCTTATCATTCTTAATAATTGTATATTGAATCCCATTTGATTCTCATCTTAGCTAGTATAATGTTGTCATCATAATTATTAAGTTGTGTAGTCAAATATCTTGATTAAGATGTCGCACTATCTTTGTTTATTAATATGGAATAACTTGACACTGTTATTCTACATGATTAAAAATGGTATCATGTCGTTGTCAAATCACTTGATTGCATCAAATTTATTTTAATTTTGTACAAGTTGGTTAGTAAAAAAAGTCAGCTTAAATGAGATTTTTAATAAGTAAATAAATAGTAAAAGAAAAATGTTTAAATATATATATATATATATATATATATATATATATATATAAATGTATTGATGAAATTGAAGTTTCGAATATGACATATTTTAACTTTTTATAATTTCAAAAAGATATGAAGATATATATTTTATAAAATCATCATTGGGTAAAACAATGACAAAACAAAATCTAATGTTCTTCATAAATCCCATTGTAGAAGGCTTTCAATTTGTTACGTTTCTTGGTGAAAAGGAAAGAGCAGAATGGCGTTTCCGTAAATTTAGCACAACCATGGTACACGATGACTCAGACACTTTCCGAAAGTGTGGTTTTTTTTTAGAAAAGGTGGATATGATTGCAACGTGTACGTGAGATAGTTTGCCACGTGTAAGTTGTTTCCCGGCACAGTTAGTTAATATGCCGCGCCGGTTTGCGCGCGAATTGATAAGAGGCGACCCGACCATAGTGCGCAGCTTTGAGATTACGCTTTTACATATTTGCCCTTTTAATACACTACTATCTCAAAAACAAAAAAAAACTTAATACACTCTACTTTTTTTAAGGGATACACACTTTTTATTCGTTACTTCCATCCGTCGCAAAGTAATAGTCGGATAAAGTTTGTGTATGATTTTTAATGAAATGACTACTCTTTATATGTCACTCCTTCCATCCTAAAATTATTGTGTTGATTTCAATTATTAAATTATTATCATTTATTAAAATACACTTATTAATTGTAGTTAGTTGACTAGTTAAGTTGGATGAAATTCAATAAATAAGAGTTTAATAGTGAAAAATAATAAATGTTGTATTAGTATTTTAAAATGACAATTATTTTGAGACAAGAAAAAATGTTAAATAAACAATTATTTTAAGACGGAGGAAATATTCATATTGTTCTATAATAAAAATGCTAAACAACTCCACGTAGACATGGTTCAACGGATATGGATATTGCAATATGTATGAATCGGAGTTTCAATTTAAGATTTTTCATTATTCATTTTGAGGAGTGAAATTCATACTACTAAGCTATTTGAGAGAATAAAAATGCAAAATAGCTAAAAAAACTACTATCAAAATATGGATTTTAAAACTTAAAAAAACTTAATTAAAAATAACTGATTTTTGTGCAGCATTAAACCAATCGTTTATAAAAGAAACTGCATCTAAGTTTACATTGTTTTAGATGACAATGTCATTAATACAAAATTTCTAATGCTATTTAGCGGTGACTATTGAATATACGATCATTTGCTTATGTATTTAAGTTCCTTACCATTTACAGTTTTACCTTTTATTAATATCAATACTTTAAGGATTCATAATTAAAATGAGGATAAGAAGAGTTGATTAGCTGAATAATTAACCCAATTCCAATAACTTATTTACTCAAAAATGGAATTAATTTTATTCCATTTACTTTTTAATAGTAATTTATAATCCATCTAAACTTTTTATATTCTTTGTGAAACAAATATACAAGGAAAATGTTTATAAGAAACAATATAAAAGATAAAATAAATAAATATAATTACTTGCACATACTTGTCAAAAGAAATTACTTGCACATAATAATTTATGATATTATCCCCTCAAAAAAAAAAAATGATATTATGATTATGTTACCCCTCAACATGTTTTGCTACTGCCTAGATGCAACCTACTTGGTATTTTATATAACTATTATTTTCAGAAAATCCAAACAAGCACTCAGGTTTCTTTTGTTTTGTTCACTTTTTCAAGACACAAGGCGGTTTCCAAATTATACACTAAAACAGTTTCTCAGCTCCTGTTTAATATGCATCAAACAAAAACATCATCAGCGACAACAAAATCATGAAGAAAAATATAACAACAATCTCAAAACACTGATACAAAAACCAAACTAGTTCCATTTTCATTACCATTTTCTTGTTATGTTTATGCGTCACTTTAACAAATCTGATTCTGAAATCGGAAAAGAAAATTTCAATCTTTCTTCCGATTTCACTCATTTCTCAATCCAAGTTACACCTTTTTCTTCACCTTCTTCTCATCATTTTCACCATGAACAACGCTTCTCAAGCAACACTCCATCTTCACCATCTCAAACACCTACACACAAAACCCATCAAAACAAACCTTCTTTTACAACACCCTTTACCTCAAAGTTTCAATCTTTGAAGCTTCTCACACTTTTTCATTTCATCATCTTCATTTCCTTAACCTCTCTCTACTTTCTCTTTTCACATCCAACTCTTCTAGATTTTCTCTTTGTGCTACTTTTCTCATCAGCACTTTTTGTTTCTATCAGCATATTCTTCTCAAGATCGTTGAATAATAAGCTTTCTTCATCGGATTCTCATCATCAACGTGTTGTATGGTCAATTGGGTCGAAGGATGAGGAGTTAAAGAGCTTAAATTCTGGATCTTGGGTTCAAGTTTATAGCAATGGTGATGTTTATGAAGGTGAGTTTCATAAGGGGAAGTGTTCAGGGAGTGGTGTTTATCATTTTCATATGAGTGGAAGATTTGAAGGTGATTGGATTGATGGAAAGTATGATGGGTTTGGTGTTGAAACGTGGGCTAGAGGAAGTAGGTATCGTGGACAGTATAGGAAGGGTTTGAGGCATGGAATTGGAATTTATAGGTTTTTTGGTGGTGATGTTTATACTGGTGAATGGTGTAATGGTCAGTGTCATGGGTTTGGAGTTCATACTTGCAATAATGGGAGTCATTATGTTGGGGAATTTAAATGGGGTGTCAAACATGGATTAGGACGGTACCATTTCAGGTTAGTTCTTTTTGTGTTTTGTTTTTAGTTTACAGTTGCTTGTTCCTTACCAGAAGAATGGTTATTGTTTGATATTTTTCTTTAAATTCATTCGATCTGCCTTAGACGTGGGACTATTGCTTGATTCTTTGTTAAGTGTGGTTGGAGTGTGGACTTGGATTAGGTATTTTAATTTGGTCATGAATTTGTCATAAAAATACAATTTTGAACCTGTAGAGATTTGACATTATCTGTTTTGGTTAAGTGTACTTCTGGTTGTTTGATGCAGCAGGACTTTGATTTTATGGATTGAAGTTGTTGACTTTTCATTAACTATGATTTTCTGTATGCATCTTATTCAACCCAATTTTGTATTCATTTTAAGAGCATTTACTTTTATTTGGCCAAAGTTTTAGATAATGGAAGTTATTCGATGTAATTGTGTCAATGTCAAGTCGGTGTCAGATACCAGACATTCATTCAATCTGACTTCAATCTGAAGTATTGGTGTCTTCAATATGAAGTATCAGTGCTACAAGTCAATACTTCATATATAGTGGTCATTGTGATTCTAGGCCCTTTTTTTATATGAAGCTTTGGTTGTAAAATAAGATCACTCAAATTTTCAACATGTAGCTGAAGCACCTGTTTGATTTATTTACCTTGCCAATCGCTTTTACAAGTTTAGGGGCGATATGGATTTAGCTTTACTATGCTTAATAGCTAGCCAAACAAACAATGCCAACAACATTCTGTTGTACTAGCTCACATATATTTTCTTTTGTATTTTACTCTGATGTTCAATCAGTTTATAAGATTTACTTTCAAAAGCCAAAAGGATTGCCCTAGTTTCTCATTAACCACGATTCAATATTTGGTATACTTTTCTGCTTTCACGGAACAAACTTTTCTGCGTGTATGTGTTTTCTGCATGTATGTGTTTCTTCTTAATAGGAAGAATTGTTAAGAATACCAACTATGTAATGCCTCAACCAGTTTTATCTGTATTATATGTTGTATCCAGCTAAAATACTTGGAAAGTGATTGGAATATTGAATCTGTTACTTTGTAGTGATGTAAATGTGCTTGATATTTCTGTTACTGTATCAGTGCAAGAATATGGTCAAGCTGTGTTCTTCAATCTTACATCATTATTAGCTTGAACTCATTATTCAATTTGATTGACATTTCTAGCAATGTATAATGTAATTGGCATTTTTTATCATGATTGAAAGAACAATCTCCTTGGAATTAACTTCGACAGCTATTTTTAAATTTATATATTTGTTATTACTGCAGAAATGGGGACATATATGCTGGAGAATATTTTGCGGATATGATGCATGGCTTTGGAGTTTATCAATTTCAGAATGGTCACCGATATGAGGGTGCGTGGCATGAAGGAAGAAGACAAGGACTAGGAATGTACACTTTCAGAAACGGGGAAACACAGTGTGGTCACTGGCAGAATGGGATTCTTGATAGTCCTAAAAAGCAAGACAGTCATATTGGGTCTCCATGTGCTGTAGACCATGCCAAGGTTTTCAAAGCTGTCCAGGTAATAGTCCTTTTTGGCTTTTTGCAAATATATGATTGATCAATACATGTTAATGGATACTTATACGAAAAACTACTGTAAGGTATTGGAAAAGAAAGGGATGAGGAGGGATGTTATTACTTTTTAGAAATTAAAAGGGAATTAAAAACAGAAACGTGATTATATATTGTTTTGTGACTTTCCTTTTATCTTCGGTGTTGCCATCATGATCCGTGATGGACATTCTATTCAAATAATGAAATCAGAAAGAAACCTGAATGAACATTCCCTGATTTCATCATATTTGACTTTCTACTTCGGCTTTCTGGTGGACCTTAAACAACCCGAGGGCTTATTTTATTTTACTTATTTGAGCTTATCTACTGTATAAACCATCATATTTGTAAGACTGTTTGGGAGAGCTTTTCTGCTTATTTTCATAAGCTCTGTAAGATAGTTTATGAAAACAGCTTATAACTTATATAAACAATTTTACTTTATTTTATCTTTTGTTGTGAAAATAGTTTATACATAAGCACTTGTATGAAAAATATTTATGCTGCAACTGCTTAATTAAATGGTTTATCCAAACAAAAAGTAATAACTATGAGAAATGTAATATTTAGTACTTCTTTAATTTTGAACAGGATGCTCATTGTGCGGCGGAGAAAGCCTATGGTATGTCAAAGAAGGATGAAATGGTGAATAAAGTAGCAGCTGCAGCAAATAAAGCAGCAAATGCAGCTCGAGTTGCAGCTGTGAAGGCTGTGCAAAATAGTATGCACCGTGATTACAATGTTCAATGATGCTCACTCATTTCCTCTGTTGTGTGATGATTGAAGAGTATTTCATCTATCATTCTCCATCATAGGTTTCACACAGAATACTACTATGAGAAAGCAACGGAAGCAAAATGAATGAAGATAAAGTAATCATAGAAATGCAGGAAAACAAATGAGATCTAATTCGATTTTGGTAAGTCATGTACCTTGTTCTCATCCTCACTTAGGAGGTGTTTTCTATTTCTCTGTATTGGTATAGCAGTGAGGTTCCTATTTGGAACCACTTTTTGTCATTGAACTCAATGGCAGATTGTGGAGCAAATAGGTTCCTCACTTTTAGTAGCTTATTTTATGATTATGAACATAGGAAGAGTAAGGATAATATACTATAGAGTTGCAATGTGTATGGTGGTATAAGTGCCAAAAAAAATTACCGAAGTTAGTATAGGGTTTACATACTGGCTTCCTGTTATGAACATATTAGTGTATATTTGGTTTGACGCCAGAGAGCATCAAAAAAAGAATTGATTATGCCTCTTGGTGAAAATACAAGTGTTTGGTTGCTGTCATACAAATTTGATTTTACCTCCTAATTTCAATTTGACTAAATGTCCGTTTTCGCATCTGCATAGCAATAGCTGCGTGTTTTACTTGAAGTTACATATTGTAGTGTTGAGCCAACCGCTGCTCTGACAAATATTCAACTTGAAAGCAAACAAGTACTAAAAGTGGTAATAAACAGTTTTTGTGTTGGTTAAAAATTTTATACCAAGCTTTACATTGAACTTGTTTTTAGAGTAAATATCAAATTTTGAATAATTTTACTTTAACCTCATCTATCATCAAATCAATTTTTTGTCAAACCATAGTTGTGTTCACCTGTACTCACTTGGTGTATATATTCACATGTGGTGCATATATAATTGTCCAGTGGTTGATGTTGTATGTATGTTTCTGGTCAACAGTTCAAATTTTTGAAAGCTAGTTTCATCATCATTTGTATGATCAGATTAATGCGTTAAACAATGATGAATTATTTTTCATCTCAAAATAGTGAAATTTATTATTAGCATCCATTGATTGTGTTGGAATGAAGGCAAGCATCGTTACAAAACAGACCAGTTCTTTGGTGAGGAAGGATATTATCACAGTATCCATTGCACAAAATTTGATCCTTCTTGAAATCTCAGTCCACCAAAATTTCTTTTGAGAACGTACTAATGATGTTGCTGTCAAGAATAGAAGACTAATATATTTTTTTATTAATAAAAGAAGTTAAGACGAACATATTAAGATTTTTTTTTTCAAGGACAAATATATTAAGATATTAGATATACAATGTAACCCCAAAATTTTTAGTCAATATTTATATTTTAATGCAACTTATCTCAAACCTTATATGAACCATCCTGAAATGCATAGCAACATTCTTAAGAGATACTCCTGCAAATGTGTTGGAAAAAATGTTTTGGGTTGATTTATTTTAGAGTGATTTTTATGTGAAAAATCGTCTATTTTGGAGTGACGTGTTTATAGGGGATTTGAATAAAAAAATGACAGCCTGATGCACAAAGCTTCCGCATACGCATGGTACTGGAAGGGGTCCTATCATTTGATGTATTGTACACAGGCTTTACGTGTTTATAGGGAATTTGAATGAAAGTTTAAATTTCAATTTAACAACAACTCTGCAGTAAGTGCAGCAGATAATTCAAACACATTTGTTTGGTACTAGAATACATGTATACGAATATTTGGATCCGCGTTCGATTTCAATAAAATCGCAGTGAAAACCATGGCGATGCAGAAGCAATGTATTGAAGCTTCTGATTTCGGGGTGAGAAATGCTTTTGGTTGTGATAATTCACTTGCAACGTTGTTCTGAACATATACTACATGTAACTGCATACTACTAAAACGTATACCTGTGCGATCATGCATATAGATTTGTGCTAAAATTCTCTATGCTAAGTATTCGTTAATATAAATGAAAGCATGTGAACTTTCTTCGGTAGACAATTCCTTTTTACTATAAATAAATACAAGATAAACTACCAAATTAATGTTTGAAAAATTGGCAACATGACTTTCTCCTAAAAGAGAATCCGAGTTATAGGAATACAAATCCTAAAAGGTGCATATCATGCATATATGTTAGTTTTTGAATTTCCAAAACTTTTTATTTGAATTTCCAAATTCTATTTTGAAAGAGAATATCTACCGAAATTGTTATTAGGTTGAGTCACGACTAGGTTGCTCTCTTTAAGACGTTTTGTGGTGCTGCCCAAAATTGTGCAAGGCAGACTATCAACCACGCCTCGAAAGAATATTTATATAATCATTCTTAATTCCGACGGGACATTATTATTCCAAAAAGAACTACGATCTTAAAAGTACTCTTTATTTCGAATGGACATAAATTATCGAAGGGACTATGTTCTTAACACCTTTCTTAATTCCGAAGAGATATTATACCGAATAAGAACTAAGATCTTTAAGAACACTCTTAATTCCGAAGATATTATACCGAATAAGAACTAAGATCTTTAAGAACACTCTTAATTCCGAAGGGACAGAAAAGGGAGATGAGGAGAAGAATAGCTCGTTAACACAAGCTGGAGGGAGAAGAGAGAAAGAGTTCTCGACAACTCAATAGAACTTTTTGGTGTGATTTTTGAACTGAGTGGAGTATCTATTTATATAGAGATTTTGTAATTGTTTTAGCTAAAATTGCGGCAACAGTTACTCTAATGGATAATATCAAAAGGAAACTTAATCACCAATCTGTTCAACAACACTTGTGGATAAGATCAAAATGAAACAAATCCACAAAATTAGATGAAACAAACTAATTAAGGAAAGATGGGAAATTCAGTTGGATTCCCAATCTTATCGCAACCAACATAAGCTAAAATTATGGGAAGTGATATCCATGAGTAAAAATAATAATTACTATTGTTTTTATCATTATCAAAATACCGCAATTTAAACACTACTAATGTGTGTTCTATTTTATGTGGGACCTCACTCTATTTTTTTAATTCACATCACACTAGCTCAAAGTCTTATTACCTGGTATTTAATCTTCCAATTTCCTTACAACTTCACACCAATGTTCCAACAATATACATCTGCGATCATGCATATAGATTTGAAGCAAGATTTTTCATGGGGCCTTACTTAAATTGAATGATCCTCCAAGGTCCCATAACTTAATTGTCACATTTCCTTTAGTTACCTTTTTCATGTTAAAAAATCCTAGGGCAGCTAATAACTCCATCAAGTAAATAAATATTCAGAAAAATAAATCAACCACAACCTATGAAGCACCTATTTTTATTTTTATGACACATGTAGTTGCATTCATCTATTTTTATTTTCTCAAATTGTTATCGACTTATCAATATTATTTTTTTGTCTGGCTTAAATTCTTGAATACATTCCATTTTTAGAATTTGTTTCTCATTGGGTAAGAGACAATTTTTTCAGATTTAGTAGGTTAAGCCATAGATAAAAAAAAAACTTTTTAACTTAACTTTTTACCCAAAACAAAAATAAATGAAATTAGGTAAAATTACATTTTTAGTACTTTAACTTAATTTTAGGTAACCGTTTGGTCCTTTATCTTTTTTTTTTATTTCAATTTTCTCTTTTTGATTCATTTGCATATGAATTTTCAAGTTTCGAATTCATGGTTTTATTTTCTTATGACCTTTCAATCTTCAAATTTATGGTCTTCATCTATGTTTGCATAAAAATATTAGATTTGAAACTTGAAAACACATAGAAAATGGACCAAAAGGACAAAATTAAAATTAAAAAAAAGATAAAAGACCAAATTGTTACCTGAAATTAAGTTAAGAGACTAAAACTGTAATTTTGTCGTTAAATTAATAAAGTTACTTAAATAAAAAAGAGTCCTTTTAAAAAAAAATTGAGTAAATTGCATTTCGTAGTTATGCTCCACATATTTTCTTCATCTCCAATTCTAGCTTGCTTCCTCTCACTATATTCATCTTCGTACGCCATGATCATCTAACGTTCCCTAAACCAGTATGCCCTACCACAAAGAGTTTCAAGTTTATCTCAAAACACAAAGTTCAAAACATCATTATATTATAAAGTCACTCAAGCATAAGTTGTGCCTAGAGTGGAGAACGAACACAAGGTTGTAATACAAACAGAACCAAAAAAAAAAAATCCAAATTGTTAGCTTTAAACCACCACCAAACAATGAATTTCAGTTTATCTAACATCCAAAGCAAATCCGACTCCATGTGAGGAAAAAGGGGGAATTTCTCTCTTTTTAAAAATCCAAGTGCAAGTCAAATTTGAGTCGCCAAAATGTAAAGCACAATCGTTAGCAATACTAGGAAGAACACATTAGATACACAACTTTTAAGAACATTAGACCAAAGTTCACCAAAAAAGTTACATTCAAAAAACAAATGATTCACATTTTTCGCTTTCCCACAACCTCTCAAGCAAAAAAGAGACTATGAACCTAAGATATCTCACCGACATATATTATCTTTTGTTGAAATCTTGTTGTTTTAAAGCCTCCAAGCAAACAAAGAAACATATCTCTTTGTTCAAAATAAAATCCCTAAGTCATAGGTTCATCTTCAACTCATTTGACTAAGTACACATGACCAGTATCAATTTTCCAACCCCTCTTGTCAAAAGCGTTATTCTACAAAAAAAAAAATATATCATCCAACAAAAACCACACTCTACCCCCAACTCATCCTCCCAAGCACGGACCCTTCTACGCCATCCCTATAATAAATTTTCAACACCTCACCCTAACTTACACATGTATGCAACATACACAAAACGATTCCTAGATAATTTAAATTCTTCTAAATCTATCACATAAAAGACCATCCAGCAACTAGAGAACTTCGTATTTTCCCCATTACCCACTGCTCTCACTAAATTATCATCAAACCAATTATGGATGCCCAAACCTACTCCTCTAACACCAAGCAAATATTTCTACCACACACAGGCCTGACCTCATCCATCCTTGCCACGACCTCCATCCACCCCATACCTAGTTGCCAACACCTTAAACCACAATCCTCTAGATCAACATGTAACCTCCAACATCATTTACCTAACAAAGATAAATTAAACTCTCAGACTCTCTAAAACCCCAAACCACCACTATGTCGATCAAAATACATCTTATCTCACTTAACCCAATGAATATTTTTTAGCTTTCTTACTTCTGCCCTATGAAACATATTTAAACAACGATTCAATTGAAATTTTTTTATACATGTGGAAGCCTTGAAATAGGAAAGAAAGTAAATCGGCAATGAGGAAAAGACAAATTTCAGAGCGACCACCCATTAAGAGATTTCTACTTTTCCACCTCGATAACCTCTTCTTGATATGCTCAATCAAAGGTTACCAAATACATATTCGATGAGGATTGCCTCCAATTGGGAGGCCAAGATAAGTAAATGGTACTTGACCAATTTTATAGTTAAGCACAATAGAGGCTTCCACCAAGCAAGATTTTTAGATATTAACTCCAACCAATAAGCTTTCATCAGAATTAACCTTTAACCCCAACATAATCTCAAAGAGGATCAAATTAGTTATCAAGGCCCTGAAATTCGCAAGAACCAAACTGATAACCTGAATACAAACCAACTTCAACTGAGGATCACATTGTCATTCATATCTTCAACAAAAATAAAAAAAGAGGATCACACTGCTTCAACCTCATCCCCATTTTAAACTCATTAGTTGGGCTCAAATTGACAAGATTTGAAGTTGTTTTTGTACTCGCACATTCCATAATTCATTGACACCACTTAACTCGACATTGTTGACAAAATAAGTCTCTTCGTATGCTTCCTAGCCTCATCCACCACCTCATTGGTGACAAGAATACCATCCAGTTTTTGTCTCCCCTTCACAAAGACTATTTGTGTCTCTAATATCACATTTTCAACAACCAAATTCATCCTATTGACCAGTAACTTAGTCAACAATTTGTTCATACACTCAACAAGCGAATTTTGCTAAAAATCAGACAACCTCTAAGGATTACCCACTTTTGAAATTAAAGCTATAAAAGTACAATTGAATCCTTTAAACAACCTCTCATTCCAATAAAATTTCAAGAAAAACCTCAACACGTCTGCTTTGATTTCTGGCTAAAAATCTTGTAGAAAACCAAAGTTGACACCATCCAATACAAGACTTTTAAAACTATCAAGTATCACACCTCCCACATTGCTTTCTTAATTTCTTCCTCGGAAAAAAGATCTCTCCAATTTACTAAACTAAGAGCTTTAAATAGAAGTCTCCCACGTGAGGTCTACCTATAAAGACATACTCTCTCTGTCTCAAATTATATGCAAAAAAAAAAAATCATTTTCTTTGTCCCAAATTATAAGCAAAAAAGAACAATTTTTATCATATTTAATTATGTTATTTCAAAAAATCATCTTTTCCAAAAAGAAATTAAATGCAAATTGCATTCATTTTGCTCTCCCTTTCATTTTCTCTATAACTAATAACCAATAAAAATTGTTTTTACATCTTTCTATGAAACTTATTTCAAGGATAACACAAGAAACTATACTACAAATTACTATGTTTTTGTTTTCTTAATAAGTGTGAAATGATTTTTTTGCTTATAATTTGGGACGGATGGAGTACTTAAAACGATTCTCAACATGATTAAAAACAACAACACTTACGTCACGAACATCGTCTACCTAAGTACTATTAACATTAATACTGATGATAGAATTGATTTTCTTCCTACTAAACATCAACCCATAAAAGAATTTGGCTTTGACATCACCTAGTTTAAGCCATAATAACCGAGACTTTGTCATTGCATGCTACAATTGATGTTTGACAAATCAAGAAAGAGAGAATGCTCTCATTCACCTCTTTAATCCTTCTCTCCAAATTTCTACCATGTTTCATATGTCACTTCTTCAAGCTACATTTAATTGATATTTTTTTTCAAACCTTTAATTGATATTTAACTCTAAGGAGTGATAGCAAAACTCTTTTTTTCAACATCCACTCAAACATTCATTTAATTTGGTGAAACATATGTGTGTCTCACACTTTGGAAATGAGACCAACATAAAAGTGTGGGACATGCCATTAAAAAAAATGTGGGACACATATATTTCATCCAATTAATGAGAGAGTATTTAAGTGAATGTTAAAAAAGAGAATGTTGTTAACACTTCTCTTTAACGCTATTAAATGTTGAGTTACTAAATGCATATTTTATTTGTAATATTGTAAAGGCTTAAATGCACCTTTGATCCATCTATTTTAACTTAATCGGAATTTTAATCCCATATTTTCAAAACCACTATTTTAGTCCTCATATTTTACATTTTTTGGGTTTTTTTAATCCCCACCAATTTTAGTGATTTGTCATTGTCATTAATGATGTGGCGGTGACACGACAATGTGTTGGCTAATTAAGTTTCCATCGAATGACATGGAAACTTAATTAGCCAAGACACACTGTCACGTCATTAATTAGTTTTTACATTATAAATCAATTAGTTTTTATGTAATTAATTATTTATGTTAATGACATGGAAACTTAGGGGGACTAAAATAGTGATTTTGATAATAGGGGGAATAAAAATCAGATTAAATTAAAATAAGGGATCAAAAATGCATTTAAGCCTTGTAAATTTGAATACTACATCATTTTAAATGACGAGTGACTAACTCCATATTTATCATCACATTGATTTGATCGAAATTAAGGTAATCTTAAAAAAAAAACTACATAATATAATTTTGTAAATTTAAATTCAGTATTGTCTTTTTTTTTAGGGGACAATGACGTAGCTAGTGAGGTAATAGCGTATTGTCAAACTCTTTCCATTTTAGCACCATATTATTTTATTATTTTATTTTTTATTGTATTGAGTTGAATTGAATTGAATGGGTGGAGTTGAATGTGACATGTGACAACCCTACTACCTTTGCTTAAGTTGAGAATTAGCAAATAGAGTGTATATTGCAATTGTGTTTTGTTTATTGTAGGTAAAATTGGGTCCCTCATCAAAACAAAAACCCTAGCACTTTGTCACAAATCTACAACCAAAAGGAAAATAGCCGAAAGGCATTTTCCCAGCTAAGGTAGAGGGATATATCATATCATGATATAATAATTGATTTTAGGATTATTTGGTCAAAATTAGGGTTTCAAATTCCAAGCAAAAAATGAACAAAGGTCGTGGTGTTTCTGCCTCCAAACCTGAGGATCGAAAGCGAATCAACGATGTTCTCGATAAGCGGCTTGAACGATCTTCTCCTTCAACTTCGCGTCCCATCAATGGCAAAAGCAACAAAGAGAGAGAAACCAATACCATCAAGGATCCTCTTCTTCAACGATCCTCCAAAACTTCCAATATCTCTGGTACCCATTTCTTATCCAATACTATTCTTTATGTTTCCGTATTCAAAATCTTTAATTTCGTCTTATATTGTTTCAATTTCCCCTCTTTTTTTATGACCTAATTTTGTAAAATTTTTTGGGATTTTTTGTTTGTGGTATACTTCTGTGATTTATTGTACCCTAATATGATTGAATTGGGAATTAGATGGTTGTTGGTTAATTCAATTTGATTAATTTAGGTGATTGATTCATGTTTTAGACTAGTGGAATATTTGGGTGTTTGTGAGACCTAGCTTGATAGACTGGATATCCTCACGCGGGATCTCCAAGTTGTAAAGTGAGTTTGCCACTTCGTCCACGGACCCTTTTTTTTTTTTTTTGGGGTGATGCTATAATGTACTATAAAGTATGGAACTAGAAAGGAGTTTTAGAACCCAATTTGTGCAAATGGAAGCTTAGAGGGAAATCAGGGAGGAGCGGTAGATTAGGTTGGCTTTTGGTTTGGCATGTTACTGTGTGGTCGATTTGGAGGTCTCTCGGAATGACTTCATCTAATCACTGAACACCAACTGGTGGATAAGATCAAAATCACCTCGTGGAAATGGTTCTTAGGGAAGCATTCTGGGCATTCATGCTTCTACCACGGGTAGGATGTGGAACCTTCGTTGTGCTGGCACCGATAGAGGCTTGTGGGGATGTTCTTTGGGGGCCGTATGGCCTTGGGGGCTGATTGGGTGTCTCTGTCTCGTTCAGCTGGAGGGTGATCTGTTTCTGGTGCTTTCCTTGGGTTTGGAGTTGGGGGTTTGGCAGCTTGTTCTGGTGATTTTTGTCTTTACTAGTGTTGTATTGTTTTCCTTGTACCGTTAATGTTTCTGTTTAGAGTACTTCTTGTACTCTGGGATTCCCCTCTAAACTCTCTGCTGCCTTGTTTATTTCTTTATAGATTTTTTTATACTTTGCCATTCAAAAATAAAAATTGATATGATATTTGCAATTTTATCACCTTGTATGCTCCAGGAAAATATTTGTCCATGTTCTGTCTTTTCTCTCCTTTATATCTTCTAGTTTTTCTTATGCTGTTTCTGCTTGTTATCTGTTTCCCTTTCAAATAAAGGATACTTTTGCCAATGCTTGCTAGTAAGTAACTGAGAGTATGATATTATTTGCAGAAATGTCGCTAGTGCTTACAATATGAGAGAGATTGAGGGTACTGAGTGTATACATTTATGAGAATTGCATTAATGAGCTAACTTAGGTTTACATTTATGTGTTGGTTGCAGAGGAGTCTGAAACAGACAGTGAAGAGTCGGATGTGAGTGGTTCTGATGGAGAGGACACATCTTGGATCTCATGGTTCTGCAATCTCAGAGGAAATGAGTTCTTTTGTGAGGTTGATGATGATTACATCCAAGATGACTTCAACCTTTGTGGATTGAGCAGCCAAGTGCCTTACTATGATTATGCTCTTGATTTGATTTTGGATGTTGAATCATCCCATGGTGAGCTTTCCTTCATATTTTGTTGGATTTATCATACAAGCATGGAATGTTAGTGTTTTGATTGCTCATCTTTTGTGATACTTCACTTTGATTCTTATTTGGTGTGAAAAATATAATTCTTGAAGCTGAATTCATATTATGTGTGTCTGTAGCCCTGTTTGCCTTTTCAGTTATTTTTTTATTGTACAACTGCTTCTATGGTTTAATTGGAATTCATAGGTGATATGTTCACAGAGGAACAAAACGAGTTAATTGAATCGGCGGCAGAGATGCTTTATGGTATGATTCATGCGCGATACATATTGACAAGCAAAGGAATGGCTGCCATGGTAAGATTTCACAATCGCTTATCACTCTTTTCATGCTTTACCATCCAGGAGATCGACATTGTTAACAATATTGCAACTTTTTGCAGCTTGACAAGTACAAGAACTATGACTTTGGTAGATGCCCAAGAGTTTACTGCTGTGGACAACCCTGTCTTCCAGTTGGTCAGTCGGACATTCCTAGGTCAAGTACTGTGAAAATATATTGCCCTAGGTGTGAAGATCTTTATTATCCTCGGTCCAAGTATCAAGGCAGTATCCTTATGAAATATCAATTATTGAATTTTATTTTGTCACGGATTTTAGCTTATGTAGATTTGTATCACTGTCACTCAAGCTATTTTATTCTCTTGTGCCTCATTTTTTTTCCTTGCTTTTGAGTTTCATTTGATAGTCTGTTACATAAGTAATTAAGTAGTGTGTTTGTAGGATGTGACCTTTTAGGTTTAGGTATTTTTAGCCTCTCTCTTACATAATATATGCCAGCTAGTATTTGGTATCTGGAAAGAAAAAAATGATTTGAATGTGGGTTATAAACTGCTCTCTGGACATGGTTAACCATATCTGTGAACTACTACAAACTCAATAAATTGTGGTGAAAATATTTCTTGTGCTTGGAGATGTTGTTAATGCAAACAACACTTTGCTGCTCCATAATGGTATACCTAAAAAATAAAATCCATACAATGAATGTTTTGCATAAGCATTATGGGGGCGGGGCCGATAATCTAGGCCTATCAAAAACGAATATTTGAATCCTCTGAAAAGTGTTTGGTGACTTTATGAAAACAATTCCATTTTTCCTTCTTTCAGAAAACTATGTCGCTACAGTGTTTCTAGTTGTTGTAACTACAAGTGGAATGACAGTTTCTGAAAACTTTGGGATGCTTGTGTTTTATGATTATGAAATGTAGCTGAAAAGTGACCAGCTTTTTGGAATTGTAAATTTTTTGGAAGACATCCTTCTGTTTTTTGTCTCTATCATGCTCTAATGTTAAGAAGTTTGGCCATTGTTTTTTAGCTTAATTTCTGAAATTATTTTATTAATTTGTTTGTTTAGTATCGATTCCGTAGTTTTTTAATCATGATATTTATATTAACATTGGGATGGTTGTATGATATTCATGTTCCAGCTATATAATTGTGGTTAGAATTGTTGGTTAACACTGTATGCAATACTTCTAAAACTTCCTTGACTCTGTCTAGACATTGATGGAGCTTATTTTGGAACAACATTTCCACACCTCTTCTTGATGACATATGGACAACTGAAGCCGCAGAAACCAGCTCAGGACTACGTTCCAAGAGTTTTTGGGTTCAAACTTCACAAGCCATGAAGCTGGAAATTTAAGCTTTCATGAAAGTAAGAGGCTGCCTGAATCTCATTTAACGCTTCTGTTGTAGTACTCCTTGCAGCATTCAGCGGATCAAAACCTTTTCAAACCAGTAAAATATAGACATCTGTTTTACTTGTTTTAGGAGCGTGTTGTAAAGAAATATATGCAGACATGTGAAGCAAGTGCCTAGTTTCACTTTAAGCTTCAAATTCAATGAGCAAGTGCTTAGGTACTTGATGACACTTTTTAATGTCTTGTTACGAATTGTATTTGGCAATTTCCTTAATGTTTTTGTCTCTGATTACATATATCTGCTATTTCGATATTGTTTTATTCCATTATCTCATTTCTGTTTTAAGTTGAATAAGTGGATTTGATTTTAATAGATTCAGACAATTTGCTGATTTTATAGGTTCACTTGCTTTTTTGTTAAACCTGTCTATCCAACGTTAGTATTGATTATACTGGACACAAATACAACATACCTTTGAGTCTGTCAATCAGACTCATTGTTATGTGGTTATTAATTTGTGAACCAAAAAGATATGTTAGATTGAGCCAAATTAGTTTCTGTGTTTTCAGAACTGGACTGCTCTGCCTCTTGGTTCAACTGTAGTCAGTTCTTAGTCTAAAATAATTGGATCGAGCCGTCGTTGGTTCAACTAGTTTGTTTTGGTCAAAAACAAATTTTTAGGACTTGGTATTTATCTATTAATCACCTGATTCAATCGATTGAACCATGACTTGGAGGTCCTGCAGGTTTAATATAAGGTCTGGTTTTTAAAACATATATGATATGAAAGATATTGCAAGATTTTATATATCTCAATAATTTAATGCAGATTGTATTCAATTGTGTCAATGGATATAAAACAATCGCTAATCACAAAAATAAATAAAGGCTAGACTAGTCTGCTTATCATCTACATGTGTGAGTTACACTGTGAGTGATACACAGTATTTTGTACCACGGGGATTGAAAACTCCTGATCAACATATTGTTCGACATGTTACATATCTATTAAGTTTTGTTGATATGGCATATGTATCATTGCAGATTTACTTTTTGTTTGCACGATACTGAATAGAGAATTGTATATAAAAAAAAAAAAAAGCACTATAAACTTCAATGGTGTTAAGAAAAACAGTTAAGAAAAACATCTGATCAACGAAATCTTACAAAAAATTCAAATTGATGGAGTATTTGACAATAATTGATGTTGATATCAACTACCAGTGTAAGCCTTGCACTTTCAACACCAACGGGACAACAATAGTTCTTTGAATTCATTTGTGCGTCGATATTGTGTCTTGATAATTGCTCTCCCTTTCAAAATTGCTCATTTCCTAAAAATGTCCAGCGTGAGCTAACTCACGCTAACTCACGCTCGACTGTTTTCAACGTGAGTGGGCATTTTTCAGCGTGAGTTAACTCATGCATGCACTTTTAAGATCGGTGAATGAGCAAAAACAAAAGGGATGAGCAAATTTCCTTGTGTCTTTCCGTGTAATTGACAATAATTGATGTTGATATAAACTAGTGGTGTAAGCCTTGAGCTATCGTCACAAACTGTAAACAATAGCTCTTTGAATTCAATTTGTGAGTTGATCGCCATTGTGTATTACTCGTGGTGTAAGCCTTGCGCTTTCATCACCAACCGGCCAACAATAGTTCTTTGTATTCTTTTTTGTGTAGCGAGCGACGTTGTGTCTGTGCGTGTGTAATACCATCACCCTTTTATTTTTGCTTTTAGGGTTTGTAATTCTGCCCTTTTTTAAGTTACTTTTGTTTAATGCCTCAAAAAAAGTTAATTTTGTTTCTCATTTTATTATTAATGATTCCATTATCCATTATTGAAAATTTGTTTTCCCAATTTTATTTCTTATTACCTTTGTTTCCGATTTACTCTTTAGGACTATATTATAGAGTTTTTACTCTACCATTACCTTTTTATTATACTAGTATACAAGATACAATACATGTGCGTTGTACGGGTTTATTTTTATTTAATTTAGGAATATTTATAAAGAAAGTTTTAGACTATATATAATAAATTGTTATAAATTAACAACACACACGCACACACATACATGTATATTCCTTTCAAAATTTAATCATATATTGCTTTGAAAAATATAATAGATGTTTTTGTCATATTTTTATCATAATTCAATATTAATAATTATCAACTTGTTCAATGAGATTAATTAATTTTTAAAATATAATATATAAAATGTAAACTATATTTTAATTTATTATTGAATAATTTAATGCGGAATTTTTTAATCTACGTTTATTTTTTAATCTATATGTTTATGATATGTAACTTTTTAGAGAAGTACTATATTTTTCATTTTTTAAAAATTTGTTCTTTATGTTATATATTATATCACTGCCTGATTCTTATATCATATTCTTTCAATCTTAAATATATTACCATATATGTTATTTGTTTATCTTGTCAAAAAAAATGTTATTTGTTTATCATTAAATGTAAAATATATAATCTTTTAAAATATATATTGAAATTGTTTAAAATTTAATATGTCTTCATGTTATTTAATTTAAAAATATTAATTTTACCTACAATATTTTATAATAACAAATTGGTTTTTGATTCTCATAAAAAAAATGATACAAGAAATATAGACAAGTTACACGAGTAATACTCTACTGATGGCGATGATGACAACGAAGACGAAGACGTTGATGATAATATAATAATAATAATAATAATAATAATAATAATAATAATAATAATAATCCCTCAATCCCTTAATATAAATTTCATATTTATTAAGAAAAGTTGCATATGTAGTTAATGTATTCATTTTGTGTGAGAATATTACTAAATTGTCCAAGAGGTGTCATCTAACTAGTTAGCGTTTGACTTTGTGACCTCACGAGACAAAGTTCAAATCTCACATGGAACAATTGTAATATGATCATTAGTGTCACTTTTATTTAATAAAGTTTCCCTTCCCCAATTTTAAAATAAAAATAGTGTATTCAATATTGACTTTTTATATTCCAAGGTAAAATAAATAAATAAATGCATCTAGAAAATATAAAGATGACTTATATTAAGGTACACATTTTTTCCTTAGTAGGTGCTTATTAATAGGGACTTAGTAATAAATAAAAAAAATTAGTATATATTAATACATTGGAGGTGGTCATGAAACATTTTGATATGCCTTCATGTAGCTCAGCTGGTGGGGGTAACTCAACTTATTTGATTTAATGGTTAAAGAAGTTAATAAGTTAAAACATAAAAGACAAGGGTTCAAGTCCCGGCTAGAAAAAACAATAATAACAATACCAATAATCTCCCATGTCAAGTTTACTTGAAGACAAGCGAATGAGATTGTTTTTGTTTTATCTATGATAGCCACATCTCGAGTTAGTCCCCATTTTTGTATTGATGTACCCACATGTATTACCGATTTAATATCTAATAAAATACTATAAACTTTTTCATCTCAAACAAAAAAACACGAATAATAATAATATAGTAGTATTAATAAAAGTATCTCCCTTCTTCTATTTTAAATGTGTGTGTGAAAAATATGTTTACTCCAAGAATAAGTTATCAAGCTGCTCCATATCATGGCCTTTGAATTTCATTTTAATCTAATAGTGTGTTTGGATGTAGAAATGTTATGAGGTAATGTAATGTTTTGAGGGAATTCAAATACTCTTTGGTAAATTTCATTGTTTGGATAATAATTTGGAGAATTTTTAAAATTATAGAAATTTATGAAGTATTTTGTTCAAGTTAAATTTAGAGAATTTCAAATGACACCTAAAAACTAAGAATTTCAAATTTCTTCATTCTTCTAATTTTTTTTCAAATTTTCAATTTTGGTCCTCACATTTTCCAAAATTTTCAAATTGACCTCAATAAATTTCCAAAAAATTGCAAATTGACCCCTATTTTTAGAAATTACAAATCTACCCTTCAATTTTTCAAAAAATGATAAATTGACCTCATGAAATTTTCGAAATGTGCAAATGTACCTCTATTTTTAATTTTCAAATTTGACAAAAAAAATTATAAAACAGGTAGCATTGGAATAGAACTTGCAACATGAACTGTGAAAATTCATTTAAATACCACTTAAACTTAGGATGAACATGTTTACCGAATTTTACATACAAAAAATATATTCAAAACCAAAAATATGAGGTCTAATATGAGGCCTAAAAAATTTAGGGGCCTAAAGCCCTTGCTTTAATGGCAGCCCTCTTGGGCCGGCCCTGCCTCCTTTTGTTGCATTGGAAAATCACATAGATTGCTTGCCCCTTCCTCACTTGATCATGGTTGTTCCCACTTCAGTTTTTGCTTAAAATCACATGGAAATTACACATTTAACCCCCAATGGTAGCTAACTACCGTTTGAAAACAAAGAAAACAAAGGAAGCCAAATAGTAGTTAGCTACCGTTGAAGTTAAATGTGTAACTTACATATGTTTTCAAGCAAAAACTGAAGTGGGAATAACAATTTTCTCCTCACTTAGTCTTATAATCAACCCTTTGAAGCCATTCATTGTGATCTTTGGGTTCTCTCACCTTTCACTTCCTCTTGTAGCTACAACTATTACATTACTTTTGTAGACACCTTTACTAAGTTTACATGGATCAATTTTTTGAAGCAAAAGTCTGATGCTCTGAGTGCTTTCAAACAATCGCATGTCTTCCTTACACATCATTCATCGTATAAATTGATATGGGCGATAACCTACCCCATGCTGGGCAGGACTCATCACATTACATGTCCTTTTAAGTTTGTTAGCCTCATTGCTATGTGATTAGTGATTACTAACTTTCCAATCTTCTTACTTTGCATTCATAATCAAGTATTTTCTACATTCGGAAGATAATATTGTCTCTATTCATCTGGTATATTAGTGAACCTGTGTATGTTTGGTTCAGATTTGACAAATATTGATTTGGAGTAAATTGATTCTCTATTCATGTGGTATATTAGTGAACCTGTGTATGTTTGGTTAAGATTTGACGAGAATTGATTCGGAGTAAATTGATTCTGTAAAAAATTTTCTGACTAAAAATGAGTTGCAAGTAAAGTGGTTTGTTTTTTGATACATTCATGTAAAAGTGAGTTGAATCACATTTGATGACCGTGAATGCGTGTTTGATGTAAAAGTTTGATACATTCATTAAAAGTGTTTTTCAAGTGACAGAAATAATTTCAACTATAAATGTGTATGTTAAAATCAATTCTACAAATATTAGCTTCATATAGAATTGTTTTTAGTCGCCAAAATTGATTTCCCAAAACAAAACATGCAAAACATAAATTTAGAGTTGAAATTATTTCTATGACTTGAAAAACACTTGTAATGCATCTAAACTTACAACCAAACACCCTATACTTAGTCTATGTTTGGTTTCGGGTTCATGAACAACAAACACGCATTCATGGAACCGTGATTTTACTTAAGAGATCTAACTTTAAGCCAAACACCCCTATACTTGGTCTATAGTTTGAATTGCACATGATATAGGAAATATAACCCCAACAGTTTTTCCAGCTTTTTGTTAAATTTTATTTTGACGACAGAAATCCTCAAAGGAAAATAAAGCTAGTTGATGGTCTGGTATTCAATTTGTAGCTTATGTGTACATTTCTTTCACAGTAGATTGATGTGTTGTGCCCTTTTTTTAATGCCAAAATTTGCGACTTAAAATAAACGTTGGAAATTCAAGAAAATATTAGCATATGGATCAAAAATTCCTGAGAATAAATGATAGAACTGAGTGTTTATTAAATTATATTCCTGGATATAAAAATTCATGGGAATAGAAAAAAATTCCAAAAAAAGGGTGGGGATAAAACACTTCTTTAAAATACCTGGGAATAAAACTCCCATCCTTATTTGCTAAGGAAAGTTATTCCTAATAAATCGAGTAAACATGAAACAAACCCCATTCAATTCAACTTTTTTAGATATAAACTTGTTTAGAAAGAAAGTTACCTTTTAAGACAAACAAATTGGTACACCTTAAACAAAATGAATAAACGTCTAATCTAATCTAATGCACCCAAGTTAGACCTTAATTGATTGTGCAGAGCTACATGTTTATATAAACAAAAAGATCAAACCAGAACCATGATCGTTCTACTAAGCAGTAATACTTTAACCCCTCAAAATCGTTCTACTAAGCAGTAATACTTTAAACCTTCAAAATAAAGGTAAAACCTTTGCGTATTCTATAATTTTAAGGCCAAAATATAATAATGCTACCATGGCCTCAACAGAATCACAAATAAAAACAAGCTCATCGACACAAGAAAAACACTAGGCAACCAATCTTTAGAATGACAAGCATAAAAAAAAAAACTATTAGGTGTTTGCAGATAATGAAAGGAAACAACAAAGGTTGTACTTGCTCTAACATGAAGAGTAGCAAACTATTAATATTAAAATTATCTCAGATAGAACTCAAAATAGAAGTTTAACTTGAGTACAATCAATGTAGTTCTCTGCAAAATCAGCTAAACTTAACTTAAAGAAGCTAGCATCAAGCAAAAGCTTATAGCTTAACTTTCAGTTTGTTCCCTCAGCCTCCTGATGGTGCTACGCACAGTCACGGCACTTGCAGTGCTGTCAAAATAGTGAGAACAGTGTCATGTGACTGTCTTTTAAATTTGAAAAATAAACCATTGAAAAAGGAATAAGAAAAATTACTTCAAAGTGTAAGCTCCGCCTGCTTTCACTTTACCGCAATCCTTGCATCCCCATATTCCTACAGCCTTTCTCTTCACAGCATACTGCAACAAGTAATTGATCATCAGAACTCAACATTTTGAAAAGGCTAGATTAAACCTACTACACCAAATGCTTTGATATTTGACAGATGACATATAAAACTACATAAGACCTACCTTTCCACAAAATTCACAGAAAAATTTGCTGTGCTGACTGACTTCCATCTTCTTAATCTGCTTACGCAAACTAGCACCATAACGGGTACCTAATATCATACAATAAAACAAACAAATTAACTTCTCATAAATTATATCCATGAAGGGTTACAAATAAATCCAAAATATAGTTTATGCAAAACAAGGAATAGTGCTCTACAAATACAATTCATGAATTAGGTAACAGTTCAGGAACATCAATTTTCCCCCAAAATATCAAACCACCTAGAATGTAACTGCCTAGGGCCTGTTTGGATTGGCTTATATTTTAGCTTATGAAAAATAGCTTAAGCAAATAAATAAGCTTATATGTTAATTTATAAGTTCTCAGTAATGAGAATTGTAACTTCATAAGCTGTTTTAACATAAGGTACCTTGCATAAAATATTATTTATTTGCATAAGCTGTTTCCCACAAACTCAAAAATAAACCAATCCAAACGGCTTATCCCACTAAGTGGAGTCAGCTACATGGATCAAATTAAGTCATAATATTAATAAATCATGTACATATATATTGAACATAATTATTCTAAACAGAATGCTTTCTACAAAATTTTCATACAAATAATTATCTAGATCTTAACAACAATACATAGATCAGTGATCATTCCATCATTAACAACATTGAAGAGCATAACAACAAGCAGATAATAATAATAACCAAAACACAAAGGAGTTATCAGATTTCAGACATACCATATTTGCCAACGATGCCAGCCTTCTTGGTTCTCTTAGTCTGCAAAAAAGAGTACAGATTCAACTTAAAACGAAGATTTTCGATAAATAGAGAAGTAAAAAACCAAAAATAACAATTGCAAATCTGAGTGAATAAAGGGTTCAACAAAAAAAAACCGTTTGTGATTTTATAGTGGAAAACGAAGCTTTAAAAAAAATGAAAGTTAAAAGACAGGTTTAAAATTGGATGATGGAGAAGGAGAGAAAGAGTACCATTTTTACAGAGATCGAAGGAGGTGTTAGCTATGGAGTTGCAGCGGTGGAATGGAACAAGCAGAGAAACCCTAATTCTCTATCTCACCGTTTTTATAAAGATCCGCGTTGGGTGGGTGGGCAACCTTGGTGGGTCGGGTACATGTCCGAATTTATTTCCTTTCTAGTATTTGATTTGATTGTGCAGCTGGGTGGATCGGGTAATTTTTTTTTTTTTGGCTTATATGCATTTTGATTTTCTTATTTCAAAATTAAGTTTTAGTCCTCTATTTTAAAATTTGTTTTTTTCTCTTATTTAACTTTTTTTGGGGACTTTTAATAAACTTTTTTTGGAATTTTGATCCTCTGTCATTTTTTTTTGTGGCGTGTCCTATTCAATCATAGATGATATTGTCCATTAGACATATGTTTACTGAGATCAATATTTTAGATGACATAATTAATGTTGTATGAATATGTCACATTATAGAAAATAATTTAAAAATGGAATAAGGGATGAAAATTCGGAAGAATAAAATGTTAAATAGGAGGACAAAAAACTAATTTTTTTCAAATAACGAAACCAAAGTTTCATTTTTTTTAAACATTGGTTAGTCAATTAGCATTACACAAATAGTGAACCGTTTCACCCAATTAGCATTTCCGAAATTTCACTTTATGTGGGATCATTATCTAAAGTATGGTACCTACATGAATTTAACCCGATAAGAGATTGAGTATTAAAGAAAAAATTAAAAATAGTATGTTCATAACACTCCTCTTTACTCAAGGTGGGAAGAGTAATAGAATTTTTCCACCTCTCTTCCATGAAAATAAAAATGGCTAGAACATGGGAGAAACAGATTCCTAGATATTATTTATTTCTATGTATATTATTTTTTGTTCCTTCCTACCAAATAAAAGCAATATTTTTTTTTATGATCCTCTTTTTTCAAGAATGTATCTTTTATCTTTGAAACAAACGCCCACATTGGATAGTGGCTAAAGAAAATATAAGTGACTCTACCAAAAATTGAAAAATGAAATAAATCTTTTAAAATTTACCTGATGGGGCAATCCATCACCCACACCCTAATTTAAGTAATGAGTTTCAAATCTCAACTCGTTCCACCTAAAATAGAGGGTTAAACTAGTTTAACCAACATGTTCATGCAATTCTCTGTTCCTCTTTTTTGTTTGCACAACAACCGGTTCTTTCTATTTAATTATAAGACTTAATTGCACGTTTAGTCTCTCAAGTTTATCAATTGTGCAATTTTGTCCCCCGAAGTTTATAACGAGCGGTTAATTTAGTCCCCTAAGTTTACCTTCTTTATGATTTCGTAGTCCCTCACTACAATTGTGCGCTTAGTTGGCAATTTAGTGACATGATATCCTTATCATTTGACCACATTGTTTATGAAGAATTAAAAAAAAAAACAAATAAAAACCAAAAAACAAGGAAGGCTCATCCTCTTCTTGTACGCAAACACGACACCATTACTCCATATTACATTTTTCAATTAACTCCCTCTACTACTTTCCAATTTAGTTGACACTTTCAATTACGGTTATCTTGAAGATTATTGGATTTGGTCTGGATATGGAAATTAGTGCGCCAAATTATTTGAGAGTTCAAAGAATAGGCATCCATTAATTGTATGCAACAACAACAATTGAAGAGTTCAAACAACACATTTGAGAGATGGAGATTTTGCTCATTGTTTGAGAACATTGGAGTCCCCTTGAGCGCATGATCAATTAATTTAGCGTGTGGGTCCTTGACATCACGATAGAGAAGAATTCAAACAACCTTGAAGCCATATAACAAGGATATTTTAATTATTAATATCTAACGTGGTCAAATGACAAGGATGACACGTCGCTAAAATTGCCAACTAAGCGCACAATTGAGTCGGGGGACTATGAAATTAGAAAGGGAATAAACTTACGGGGGGTCAAAATCGCTAATTTTAAACTTGTGAGCTACACAATTAATAAACTTAAGAGGTCAAATATGCAATTAAGCCTAATTATGATTCGAATGTTTAAACTATAATTCGAATGTTTGACAAGGTAAGTATTAATATCATGCTTGTATATGTTTTAAATCTTAAAAGAACCATGTAATCACATATTATTTTCAACCCTATTATTTTTCTACAAGAAAATAATAATATTTCAACAACATATTTACAATGGACCCACTAAAAAAACATATTTACAGCGGACCCTCTTAAAAAAAAAAAATATTTACAGTGGATGTATACGTGTATATAATTTTTAAGCTAGTAGGAATGAATTACCTCAAGTTGGTGTTAGTTTAGTTATGAAATTATCATCATACTCGCTACCTGTTCAACCCTACAATTAATCATTCGTGAAGTGTGTAAGCATGGTTGGTAAAGAACCACGTTTGCATGTACTTACCAAAAAAACACCTCCTTATTTAATTATTAAAATCCAAAATAACATTTGCATGATAAAACCAACCTATATAGGAGAAGAGAAATGGAACAACTTGCAGAAAAAATTTAGTCATGAAAATTATGAGCTTGTTATTTGTTGTATTCCTCCTGGTGGAATTTATTTCACCAATTGTCTCAATAGAAGATCATGCAAGGGACCTTCTTGCAGCCACCGATGAGATGCAAAAAGCAAATTACTTCACATTTGTAATGTTAATCAAAATGTCTCCACCTGACACGAGACTTGAAGGAAACGTGACATTCTTGATGCCAAATGATCGAATGCTCGCTAATGTGACGCTTCAAGAAGAATCTGTTTCTGAATTCTTGTTAGCACATTCAATTCCATCACCTCTACTCTTTGACACCTTGAAACAATTTCCAAGTGGCACAACTGTTCCTAGTTTATTGCCAAACTGCATAATGAGAATATCTAACAATGGCAGGAAAAATTTTGTTGTCAACAATGTAAAGATTATTAGCCCAAATATATGCGTGTCTGGATCTTCAATTCGATGTCATGGTATAGACGGGGTCTTGTCACAGACATGTACATCAGGGAATAACTATAACTATGGTGTTCCTATACCTTCACCCCTATACAACAACACAAACACTTCTTATGAAGCATCATCTCCAATTCCATCTCCTTCGTTCCCTTCACCTCCTTATATTGGAGACAACCTTAACCCTCCTATATGGATTGCTCCCAGTCCAACCATTTCAAATGGTGAAAGACATGAATATTCAGGATCTCCTCGTTGGTTTTTTTATGATTTATATTTGATATTTACAGTGTGCCTCATGTTTTCTTTCTTATGAATGTATTTGTGACCTGCTTGATTTCTACACTGTTACTGTAATGATTTGTTTTCTTTCTTCTTTGTGTTAAAATTAGTTACATCGTTATTTAGTTGGCAACATAATTACGAAATGGTAAAATGATTGAATTGTATTGAATATATTGATTGAAAAGATATATAATGATGGTTAAATAGGCTAAACTTTTCTTAAAAGTTATGGGTCAAATTTGTTTATTTTTTACATTATTTGGTCTTTCTAGTTAAAAATAAAATTCACCATTATGAAACTTTAATTAATTTGCTTTGTTGACAAAACATGTACATTATGTGATTTGTTTGAGTGGTAAGAAGCATGGATATTGCTCGACTCAAGTACACGGAAAACACATAATTATAAGGGAAAAATGAATTTCAACACGGTCTCAAACACATGAGATTTCGGTGGTCTAAGGTAAACCTAGAATCTAAGTAACATAGAAATAATTTGAATGTCTCATATCCTCTTTAACCTAGATACAAGTGTGAGATTTTTTTTAATAAACAAGTGTGAGAATATTTTGAAATGTTTACTAGATTTAAAGATCATAATTACGGTCGGTTAGAGAAAAATTTAAACTAATAAAAAGTTAGAAAAAATATAAAAAATAAAGTTTCTTAATATTGTAAAATACTTAATAGAATGACCACTTTTTTAAGCCTTTTTTTTATATAATGACACATATTATACTTCATCCGTTCCAAATTATATGTTATTCTAAGAATTTCACATGTATTAAGAAATGCAATTAATTTTGTATAGAAAAGAGTAATAATGGGCTAGTATTTTACAAAAATATAATTTGTTAATGGTATGAAAAATATAAACTAAAATAAATTTGTTCAATAATAGGTATCAGAACTTTCATGTCGAGTTCAATAGGAGACAAGCTAATGAAGTCGCTCACGAGTTAGGTCGGGTAGACTTAGGTCATGTTAGCTTCCACATTTACACGGATGTGCCGTTATGTATTTGACACATTGTAGCCAATGAAAAACAATGAATTTCCTTTCTTCAATTTTTTTTTTGAAAAAGATTAATAAGTAGTAAATGACATAGCAAGAAAATAAACATTTATTATTGGTTAATATTGTAAAATGACATGTAATTTGAAATAATTTTTTTTATTAGAATTACATATAATCTAGATCGGAAGGAATATGATAGTTTGTGTTGTGTTGTTCCAGTAAAAAAGAAAAGAAATGATAGTTTGTGTCGTGTGGTTGCTTATAGTGATGAGACAACAACATCAATCTTATCTTCGGTAAATCCATGACTCCCTTCTTCTACAATATGCTCGATCATCGCCGGTGATTGTGGCAATAAAATAAAATCATGATTATCACCATCTACCAACTGGTGGGGCCAAACCCAATATATGGTTTTTTAATTAAAAATGTTAGCATGCAATTTGTTTGATTAATATGTTTTTTTTTTTTGGTTAAGATTCAGATATAGACTTTTAACTTCTTGACTCCTTAATCTCTTAACTTAATCAAATGAACTACAATTTTTTCATACTTGCATGTAATTAGAGACTTCTTTTTCTTTAAATGGTGATGCACGATCAATAGATTAGCTTTATGTCAGTATACAAACTAACTCATTGAATTACTACATAAATCTACACACTTCATCTTTACTACGTAATTCTTCTCTCTCCATGGTACATACTATAAAAAAATACCTAAATACCTTTTTCATTTTCCACATAAAAACATTATCTCTCTATGTCTCTCTGGTGCAATTCCGTCTTATACTGTTATGTCGTGTATTGTTCCGCCTAATACCTACTATTTTGCGAATCAGATAAATTCATAGACTCAATTGCCTCTCTAACTCTTTTTTATTTATAAGACTCATGCTCTTTTTCTTTTTGCTAGGACAAAATTCACGTGTGATAGTGTGTGGGGGGATTGATGTAATTAAACAAAAAGACGGTAAATAAATAGGACGGAGGCTAGACAAAAAAATTAACTGATTGAGTTTAAATAGTTAATGAACTTTTTTTACGATGAATTATTTAAAAATGGGTTATGCTAACAAATGCCCTTAGTAGTAGGTTGCATTGGATTCAACAATATTTTTGACTTTTAAAAAGTTAAATTCATTACTTTTCACCATTTTCCAATACTGTATTTCTATTTTTATCCCTTAATCAATGCCCTAAAGACACTCTTTAGTATTTTTCTTTAAAAATATCTGAATTTTTGAGTTTGATTACGGTGTAAAACAACGCTTGTCAGACCTTACTTACACGAGCATACACTAAGTTTTAGATTTTATTTAGCTCATCGATTCTATGAAAACCATCGTTATATCAAGAATCAAATCAAGCGACCATACACGAGTCAACACATTAGCAAAGTTCCAAAACCATCACCCATTCCTATTAGTCGTTTAAAATTTAAGCGGCCAAATTCATTTAGAACCAAAAATACTAAAAAAAAACAAAAATATCACAAAATTTATGAAAAAAATAATAATCACGATTCACGAGGGAGAAGAAGAAACACAACAAGACCCAACAATGTTTTGTTTATTCTTCACGACTTAACGAACAACAACACTATAATCTATTCTCCTTTCAAAATCAAATTATCCTAAACGCGCTTTTGATCCCTTAAAATAAATGCAGCACTCTGTTTAGGTCGCAATACAAAATCTAATCCACATTAACAGAATCCAATAATCTACATTATAAAATCTTCATCCAAACAAATCCTAACCTTCCTCATTCAGATCTCGCCGTTAGTGCAGAATCTGACGGTTGAGGTTGATCACCGTTGAAAATGGATCAGTTGTCGGCGATCAGCGAGGATCTGGCGGAGATCGACGGACGCGTCGCCGACAATTTCCGCGCACTATCGTAAGGATCTTATCAAATCCTCCATTGTTTTGATTTCCGCTTCAAATTTCTGTTTCATGCATCGTTTTTTGAATCGTCATTGCTGATTTTTTGTGCAGAAATGGATTTCAGAAGCTGGAGAAGATTAAGGATTCGAGCAGAAAGAGCAGGCAATTGGAAGAACTCACCGAGAAAATGCGAGAGTGTAAAGGGTAATTTTTGTGTTTCATTCATTATTTGTGACTGAAATGTTCGTTTTTTATGTCACGTGATGAAAGTTTTGTTTACAATGTTGAGCTTGATGTTGTTCATTTTATTGGCTAGAGTTGAGAGTTGTTTGCATTTTCCAGATCTGTGTTCAAAATGTGATAAAAATTATTAACCAGAAAGTTCAATGTGATTTTGATGTTCGTGTTTGATTATGTGGTGACAAAAATTGATTTTGGATGAATCGATTGTACAAAATTGATTCTGGCTGAAAACAAGTTGATTTTAGCTAAAAATGATTTATGTTTGGACACATTTATATAAAAGTGGGTTGAACAATTAATTTAAAATTAAAGTCAATTGTAGAGGCAAAAACTCGAAATTTTATCTTAGAAACAATTTTGTAAGCAAAATCAATTTTATTCAAAAACATCCATACATGTCAAAATCAATTCTACTCCTTTAGAATCAATTTAGGCTCATCTAAAGGTGGAACCAAACATAAATAACTCGTTTTCAATACTTTTAAAAGGTTAATTGTTTGATTCCATTTTGGCATTGGAAGCACACCAAGTTTTGATCCCTGAATTACCGTGATCAGTGGTTTGGCTCTTTGCTTACTCTAGTTTATATATTGTTGGATCTGTTTTTTCAGGCTTATCAAAGAGTTTGATAAAGAAGTCAAAGCTTTGGAGGCTAGATTTGATAGAGAAACAACCAAATTTTTGAATGAGAAAAAGCAGTCAATGGTAAGATGTTTAGCTCTGGATACTAACGTGATATATACTTTTCTGTTTTGACCCCTTAATTTTGCTACTTCATGTTTTAAGTTTATTGGTATCTATAAATTCTAAATGGCATTCATCCTATTACTAACAAGAATTTACATTTTTGTTGCAGATCAAAGAATTGAATTCATATGTTGCTTTGAAAAAACAGTAAGTGAGGACACCATTTTGCTTCCTTAGTAATAGAATCTCTCATTTTGTTCTTGCTTGAGTGGAATGCATACCTTGATAGCATCAATAAGTAAGTGCCTGTGTTTTATTGCAATGCAGATACGCTTCAAATATTGAGAATAAGCGAATCGAACTCTTTGAGGGGCCCAATGAAGGTTACACAGAAGAAAATGTCTTGCTAGCTTCCGGTAAGTATGCTGGCTTCTTCATATTGATTTTGCTAATGTTTATGTATCGCAACATGTTTTCAGTAGTCAAAGTCCATGATCATTTTATTTCACTAGGTGTGACATTATTGATTAAACACACTTTATATTTAGTAATTTAGTCAATGGATATATTTGTCAGTTACTCAGTTTTTAGACAAGGCCTGTGCTTCTACCTTCTTGTTATGCTTGATTTATACGACTCGTGGTTGTATTCATTCTACACTTGTACTGTGACATCGCCTAAGTTTAGCAAATATTAATGCAATCTAGGAGGAAGCATGGATAGAAAAATGTGACTGTATGAGCAGAGGAGTCCTCGATCGTTTCAGTGAAAGTGAGAGATTAGAAAAACTATCATACTTCTGCATTATTTCATATTGAGAGATGGTCTATGTCACTTTGCTATGTAGTGTACACATTACTTGAAATTCAACATGCATGCATGCTTCGTAGTCTAAGTTCCTTTCTCGCACTTCTACGATCTTCATCCTTTATTACATACTTTTTTTTTTATTTTGTAGAAAAGCTTCAATATAAAGTAAAAAAAAAAAAAACTGTAAAAAATATTGTCTGTTTCAGCTATTGTTTGAAGGGGGTTGGCCTCTTTCTGCTTTTAATATTAATAGCTTATCTTTTCTGCTTTTTCTGTCAGTTAAAAACACTTATGTGTTTTGGCGGTCAACCTTTAAAAGTCGGAAGTAGTTTTAAATGAAATACAAGCTATTTTGGTTTTCGCCACATGACCAAAGAAGATTTAATCTGTTTACCATTTTGGTTAATTTGGAGCATTTATGATGTATTACAGCAATGTCAAATGAACAGCTAATGGATCATGGGAATCAGATGATGGATGACACAGATCAAGCCATTGAGAGGGGAAAAAGGGTCGGTTTATACCTTGAATATCACTATTTTTTTTCTTTCCAAATACATAGACTACTGGTGATTTTATAATTTGCTATAGTATTTTGTTTGTTGTTTATTGTTTATTTAGTACCGTCTCGTCATTTTACTTCCGTAAATATCTTATGACAATTTAACTATCTCTTTCGCAACATGTTCCTTCTCATTTAAATTAAAGAATACATTAAAGTTTGCTGTGTTTATATTAATCTAACATCATGTTCCTGAAACATCACCTTCCCAATCTTGCTTTTTATTCATATACAAGCTTAAATAAACTTAATTATGCATTTCCACAACGTCCTCTCTGTCTGCTCTCCAAGATATTGCTAAATCATGGAATCAGTGAAATAAGGATGAAAAAGTGTGAGGAACAGAATATTTCTATATTTTGTTTTCAAAGGAAACACAAGTTTTTGTCTTACATAACCTTGTAGTCTTAAATTGCAAAGCAAAGTTGTTATCCATACACCTTCTTGGGTACATGTGGAAAATATGTGCATTTTATATTAATTCACCTTAAATTAAACCACAATTGAACTCCATGTCCCCTCTCCTCCTCTAGAAGTTTGATGGACCGTGGAAGTTGTGAAAGAGAACTGAAAAATACTAAATGATTTTTGATTTGAATATTCTGGATATACAAATTCTGTTGTCTATTTCATGTGGATAAAGATGGGAACTTCGCTGACAGTTTGTTTCCATGAACCCTTCTGCAATAGATTGTTCAAGACACGGTAAATATTGGTACTGAGACTGCTGCAGCTCTTAAGGCACAGGTATGAATCTTATGCATAGACTTCACCCCAGAAGTAGTCCAAGAGAAAAACTTGATTTTGACATGGGTACTAAGGGCTGTAACCTCTTCCTTCTGTAGACGGAACAAATGAGCAGAGTTGTCAATGAGCTGGATTCTATCCATTTTTCTATAAAGAAAGCATCTAAATTGGTCAAGGAAATCGGTAGGCAGGTCAATTTCTACAGAATCCACATCATTTTGTTCAGTATAGTTCCTAACTTACTTTATGAATCATTCATTGATAAACTTGCTCACATTTTTGTAATAGGTTGCTACTGACAAGTGTATTATGGCATTACTTTTCCTCATCGTCATTGGAGTAATTGCTATCATTATTGTAAAGGTAAGAGAAATTTACTTTCTAACTTATGGTTCAATTCAGAAATACCCTCTATTGTTGCCATGCTTCATGGTGAGTTTATTGGTGCCTAGATGTGCCTTGTTTACTTATCGTAGAAATTGCTCGACAACGCGTGGATGGAGCATTTATGTTGCTTATGAAGTATAATATATTGATTTACTGATTAACCATGAAAAAGAATTCGTTCCCTAGTCTTCACTAGGCATAGCTTTTGACGGCCTTTCACAAATTTATAGCTTTTAGTTTATGTATGTATTTTTATTATGTTGAAAATTTCTCAGATTATGATATTTGTAAGTACAACAAGCAAAATTGCATTTCAAATTCTATTCGCTGTTTTTTGGGTTGTTAACAGATGGTCAAGATCAGGATGTCTTGATTTTTGTGTGTATGAATGTGATCTTATAAATGCCAATTTTCTTTTTGTAAACACCACCTTGGTTTCATTTTACCTTGTAAAACTAGATTCAAGAAGTCGTCTGTTACTTTCTTGCCAAACTGCTTATTTAACTGATTGATAAATTCTCTGACAATGCTCAAATCATGACTTACTATGCTAAATTTTATCTTTCAAAATTTCAGCTTGTACATCCAGAGAACAAGGACATTCGCGACATTCCAGGATTAGCTCCTCCTGTCACGAACAATAGAAGACTGCTTTGGAATCACAGTTGATTATTTTAAGTGAAGATTGTGATGAATTTAGATGAGTGACAATTGTTTT
Organism: Medicago ruthenica; assembly: GCA_018208015.1. Lineage (NCBI taxonomy): Eukaryota > Viridiplantae > Streptophyta > Magnoliopsida > Fabales > Fabaceae > Medicago > Medicago ruthenica. The sequence goes on along the minus strand of CM031378.1, from coordinate 78,332,483 downwards.
GGGAACACACAAGCATTAAAACGAACATTGTGATGATCTCATCATATTGATTTTGTGCCCTTTGGTTTCATGGCGATGACAATGGATGCAGCTTTTGCTCAAAACAATGTTGTCAATAATTGTGTTGTTACATAATAGTGGATTGGTTGGTTGACCTGAAGCATGAGAGAACATTATTGATCTAAGCCTGTACGTTTAATTATTTTTCTTGAACTGAACAATTTTTACTCGACAGGTTTTTATCTGTCGAATCACAGGGAAAGCTAAACAAACGGATCCTCTTGGATTGTTTGTTGATGTATTGTTGTCAATCTTGTAATATACAGCGGCTTTTATTTTTTTGTGTACCGATCTTACAAAAATACTTGATATCATAAGTATTATTGATTATAATATAATTCAATGATTTATTTACGCTTTAATCTTTACAAATATTTTAGTTTTGACCTAAATTTTTAGCCAAAGTTGAGACAGGTTGTATAGCTTAGCTAAATCAATCGTATCCTTTTTTAGATTTCAGGTTTGAAAGGTGGCCAATGTTATTGTCCCCACGCATGACATCCCTACTAGTGCGGACACTCTATCGTCATCTTTGCTAATTTGACACCCTATGACTATGTTGGATTTGAGAAATCTTGCGGTTGCGCAACATCGAGGTTTTGATCAAAGATCCAATGACTCAAATATTAACAACCTTGTTTTTATGAAATGACAAATGTTGTTATTTTGTTAATACGAGGAGTTTATCACTCATCATACGTTCCCCTTCAAACCACGTTATCACTCCTTTTCAATAAGACATTTTGACTCATTTTGCAATTCAAATGCGAGTTGTCACACTGTGTGTTGCGCAACTACGGTAAATCCATAGTCTCATCTTCTGGAAATCCAAATTCCACCAAGTCACCACATTATGTGAGCTTAGTGGATTGACTCGTGGTGGAAAAAAAATACGAGGGTGCCATGATTTTAAAATTCCATCCATGATTTATGCTTCATTTTTTAATATATTAATTTCAACTGTGTGATTTTTTAAAATATGTGTGTTTTTATTTATTTATAAATATGTGTGAATTGAATCTATCTATTGTATTTGCAGCATATCTATCTCTCTTTATTTGCTTACTATAATCCTAATCATCTGGAGTAGTTATCAAAAGAGACTCTATTAAGTCCAGCAAATAAATAAAGGAAAACACTATATATCGCAAAAAAAAAAAAAGGACATGAATCTTTACACGCGCACTACGAATATGCATTCCATAATGTTTCGCTGTATTTCGCTAAACATAAGTTTTGATTAGTCGATTGTTGTTTCGCTGTCTATAACCACTTGAACTAAATTACTTATTTACAATCTTCCTGTATTTTTTTACTTCACTTCACAACCATGATGTTTTATTCCCTCAAAAAAAAAAAAAAACCATGATGTTTTATTACCGAACAACAGAGCCTAATTATGGGACCGCATGTGTCCAAATTTCGTGTACGGAGACAGCACACACACACACGAAACGAAACAATTTCTATGTCCTAAATCAAAGTTTGAAAGGTCTTTATTCTTCTTCCTTCTCTTCTTCACTTACGTTACTTCCTTAACGCGCTCTCTCTCTCTCTCTCTCTCTCTCTCTCACACACACACTCCTGTCTTTATCTTTATCTCAACAACTTCTCCCTGTTCCCATTCCTTTCCATTAATCACCGTTTCCCACTTTTTCTCAATCTTCTTCTCTCTTCAACCTTACCCTTTTCTCTCTTCCTACAAAACATTCATCAAATATATAATTCACAACAAGGAGGCTCTTGGCAACTTCATGATCACAAAATGAAGTGTTTCTTCTTCAAAGAGAAATCCAAATCAGCTCCAGAATTGCAGAACAAGAACAAGAAGAAGAGTCCGGCGTCGAAACGGGCAACAAACTCTACCGGCTCTATATCTTCTCCTAGGAGTGTGAAGGATTTGTATAGAGAGAAAGAGCAAAGCTTCAGAGTTTTCACTCTTCAAGAACTTAGAGATGCTACCAATGGTTTTAATAGGATGCTTAAGATTGGAGAAGGGGGTTTTGGGAGCGTTTATAAAGGATCCATTATGCCCCCAGATGGACAAGGTGATCCAGTTATAGTTGCCATCAAAAGGCTTAACACTCGTGGATTTCAGGTATGGATTCCCTACTTTTCTTCTCTTTTTGCTTATGTAATTTTGTTTTATCATGCTTGATTTGGTAGGTGTTTATTGCTTCAATGGTTTTGCACCATACACATGTGGTTACATTTAATTACTTTAATTTTCTTAAATTATTATCGGTGTTTACGTGTTGAGGTTGTGTGTCTGTGTTTGTGCTTCATAGTTTTGTTCTCTTGTGACTTGTGAGTAATAATTGAAAGAGGTATCATTGAACATGGAACCTTCACATGCTTTGATTGATTTAATTTGTCGTGGCTAAGAGTTTTAGTGTTTGATTGTACTCCATTATTGTTGTCATCTGGTGAAGGAAATTTTGACCTTTTGGGTCCATGGTCGTTTGGACCTATATAGTAATACTTTAGAATGGACAAATTATTTGCTGTATCAGCTATGTTATGTTATAGTACTGTCCTTGATTTTTATACACATGTGGCTGCTTTCTTTGGTTAAGTCTTCTGGTTGAACATTTCTAAAGTGAGAACTTAAATAGAACCTTAAGAAACTTCAATGTGATAGTTGCTTAACATGTTTTAAGGGTAAACTTAAGGGCAAGGCTAGCGTACTCAAGTTGATCATATCATGTACCGTGCGCAAGTTTGATAAATGGTTGGATGACAATACTCCATAATATCTTCTCCTGTACAATCATCATTCAAGCATTTTCTTTTATTCTAGTTTCATGTCTCTCCTCTCTCACATTCTAGATTTTTTCCTTCATCAGCAAACACATTCGAAGAACACAATCTGGAAAAAAAAATGGGGGTATAATAATGTTTTCAAATAATTACAAAATCAAAGATAAAAACAAAAAATGAAAGTAAAATAACTAATTTTAAATTACCTATCAACACCTAATTCCTATCTCAGATTCCAAATCCTTCTCATCCCTTTCTCTCTCACTTTCCCAAATTGAATAAAGTTGTTGAAGAATAAGTGCTTCTACAATTCGAGTTACCCAGGATTTTTTTTTTCAAGAAGGACTCATTAATTTGGGTTTTCTACATCTTATTTTTTTTTTGTTATGATTCTGGATGACTATTGTCTAAACCTAAGTTTTTTTTTTTTTTTAATAATTGTGGTTTATTATTGCCTAAGCTATTTTTTAACTGTTCCCTAAAAGATTATATTTTTTATTTTCTTCCGGTTATAAAAAAAAAAGCTTTGTAGAACAAACCCAAAATCAAAATCTTGCTCTTTCTTTTACATTCTGAGCTAATTATAGAATAGGTTTTGGAGCAAAAAAATAATTAAAAAAAGAATAGGGTTTTGGTTCTAAATTGTCCATTGTTGTCGCTAAGAACAATGGCAAATTCAACAGGGATGTAGGGTAATGACATGCACATTTTTTGTGTGGTTTTGGATCTTCATTTTGTACCAATTTTCTGGGTTTTTCTTGAAAAAATTTCTCATGAAAATCAAATTTGAACATTTAGGACTGTGTTATTTTAGATTTAGATTATAAGTTTTCAGTTCCATTGAAACATGATTGTGGCCGTGGGATGACGAGTGATTTCACCGAGTTTGATTAAAGTTTGAAAGAGTAGCGTAGACAAAGGAAATGATAAGGTGCAGAAAAGAGGAATAGAAGTACCAAGTTTTTCACAATGGTGAGAGAGATTTTACAGCAAAGAATATGGGTGATGATGGAGAGAGAAGATGGAGAGAAAGATACGGTACACACGCGCTTACGATAAACCTGCAAAAAATTCTCTCATGTATGGTGCGCGACTTCCTCAACCTATGCACCTTAGAAGGTGCCTAAACTTAAAGCAGAAGATATATTTTAGCAATTTATTTGCATATACATTGTTGTCTTTGTTCATTGACAGAATCTAATATTGATCTTGCTTTGTGCTATAAAAGAGCAATGGTGGTAATTGTAAAAGTTGGCAGTATAATATTTATAAAGAACATCAAGAATCAGATAATTTTTTCAGCATATGACTTGAATGATCTCGAGTTCTATCAAATCATTGGCGTTGTTATTACTTCTTTGCCATTGAACTATCCAAATACTTATATTGTACTTTAAAAATATAGCTGCATCCTTACACTTGTTTTCTTTTCTTGTAAAAGGGTCATAAAGAATGGCTTGCAGAAGTTCAATTTCTCAGCATTGTTAATCATCCAAATTTGGTTAAGCTTTTGGGATATTGCTCGGTAGATGGAGAAAGAGGAATCCAACGGCTGTTGGTGTATGAGTTCATGCCGAACAGGAGCTTGGAAAATCACCTTTTCAGTAAAACTCTACCTGTCCTTCCATGGAAAACAAGATTGGAGATCATGCTTGGTGCTGCTGAAGGATTAGCTTATTTACATGAGGGATTGGAGATACAGGTACCTCAAAATATGAGATTTGTTGCAATATCATTTAACTTAAGTGCATGCCATTATTTATTTAACAGTTTCCAATGTAAACATAATATTCACATGTTTCTCATCATTGTCGTTCTCTCCGTGTCAGAACGTTCTTGATAATGATGCAGAATTCAAAAGTTTTTTTTGTCACAAATGTTACTAGGATATGCAAAGTTACAAATATAATCTGTTTATTTATTCGCTCTCAGCTAGCTTGTTAGCTATCTACTGTAACTTCGTTCACTATACGCCCGTTTATCCACTATTTGTTACTTTTTGCCAAACCTAAACCTAGGACCTCCCAACAAATCTATAGGCCTAAAGTGAAATGTGTGTGTAGAATGCAAATGATTGTTAAGGTTTTGATTGCAAATTGTATAATTGAATAACAACTTGTGGTTGATAATCTTTTTATTTTTATGCTTGGAAGGTGATCTACCGAGATTTCAAATCTTCAAACGTTTTACTGGATGAGGATTTCCACCCGAAGCTATCTGATTTTGGTCTTGCCAGGGAAGGACCACAAGGGGATCAGACTCATGTATCTACTGCGGTAGGTTTATATATGTTGGACATGTATTTAACTATTCTTGCTAATACATATCACTTTCATATTCAAAAGTGCCTAAATTGTAGGGACTTGTGTGTATAATTATAATATCATTATGCCCCATTCCTAAAGCGAGTTCATATTTGGGGTATGTTTTGAGTGACAGATTTGAACTTATTTATTAATAAGCATTTCTAAGACTGCTTGAGAAAGCTTATGGAAACAACTTATGGCGCGTATAAGCTGTTTTTAGCTTATTTCGGTAAGATCTCCAAATAGTTTATGAAAACAGCTTATAACTTAAAAATAGTTAAACTTCATTTCATCTTTTGTCATAGAAATAGTTTATACATAAACACTTATATGATAAGCGGTCATGCTATACGTGATTAAGTTGTATATCCAAATAGGGCCTATACCATATAACCAGTCCCTTAAGTCACGATTTAAGCAACATTGCTTATATGTCCATTCATCTCAAGACCACAAAATATTATATTTACGAGTTTACAAATGAATTGAACCATATATTCTTGTTATCAGGTAGTTGGAACACAAGGATATGCTGCGCCAGAGTACATCGAAACAGGTCATCTCAAAGTCCAAAGTGACATGTGGAGTTTCGGTGTCGTACTCTACGAAATTCTCACGGGAAGACGATCATTGGAAAGGAACCGTCCGACAGCTGAACAGAAGCTATTAGATTGGGTTAAACAATATCCTGCTGACACTAACAGATTCAGCATGATAATGGATCCGCGTCTTCGGAACCAATATCCGATTGTTGCAGCTCGCAAAATTGCGAAATTGGCCGATAGTTGCTTGAAGAAAAATCCAGAAGATAGACCATCTATGAGTCAGATAGTGGAAGGGTTGAAGCAAGCATTGCAATATTCAGAAATGTCAAACACTCCTCATGATAATGCTGAATCATCTCGGTCAAGATTGGTTCAGAAAGGTAAATAGAACTTAGTATTCTTTTTTTTACTATTTTTAGGACCAAGAATCTTATCAGTTAAACATGGGTTGAATTAGAATCAGTTCTGGTCAATCTTGGAAGTCAATTTTTTTTTTTTTTGGAGGGTGATTTTACTTTTCCTTGGTTTGAACTTTCTTGTTAGTTCGGCCCAGCTCAACAGAATTAATGATCTTATACTTTGTCAACCATTGGCTTTTAATTTTTTGATAATTGCTGTTCACACTTCAACATTGGCTAAAACACATCAGTAATTTACGTTTTTAACCCCATTGGCAGCTAACTGCCGATGGGAAGGATCCGACGGCAGCTAACTGTCGATGGGAAGGAAATCAGCGGCAGTTAGCTGCCGTTGCCATATTTTGCCTATATTTTCTAAAACTTCACATTTTTTCATCTTAATGTGAACAAAAACGATAAAATGAGTTAACAAAAACGATAAAATGACATGTGATTAAAGTGAAAAAGTTAAAAACAACAAAAAAGTAATAAATAAAAATGATAATAATAATTTGAAATTATACTCTTAAAAATAACAGAAATTATATTTTCTTTTATTATTATATATATGATATGATTTATTATATATATGAATAATTTGATTTTTTATTGCATTTATAGTTATTATACTCTTATATTAAAATTATACTCTAAAAAACAATTTTGATTTATAAATATATATAGAAAAGAATAGAAAAAGAAAAGAAAAAATGGAAAATAATGGAATATAATAAGTCAATGCGTGGAAAATAACGGAAAAAAAAAAAGCAAATTCATGCTCCACGACAGTTAAGTGCCGATGGAGTAGAGATGTGAAACGGCAGTTAACTGCCGAAAAATGTGAAGTTTTAGAAAATATAGGCAAAATATGGCTACGGCAGCTAACTGCCGCTGATTTTCTTCCCATCGGCAGTTAGCTGCCGATGGGGTTAAAAACGTATATTACTGGTGTGTTTTAGCCAATATTAAAGTATGAACCACAATTTTCTAATTTTTTTTTGATATAGATAGATTCCTCACTTGGAATTGAAAGCGCACTAGGCACTCTAGTCAAAAGAAAAAAGTGCACAAGGTTAATGCAATATTACTATATAATACATTAATTAAGGTTAATGCAAATACAAAGAGTAAGGTGATCTTATGTAAATGGCAATATGGACATACTATGTATTGGCGTTTTATTATCAATAGAGCCGGACGTAACCAATGACGTCATGTTTAAGAGGCACAGCGATTTTGACTTAATTGAATAATTTAAAATAAAATGCTGGGATAAGATTGAAATTCGTGTTGAAACATGAAACTTGTTCAATCGGGCAAGTCTACAACAACAATAACTATGATATGTATAAAGGAAATACTTTCTAGTGTCCTTAAAGACTTTAAACAGGACTCCATCCGTTTCAAAATATATGTCTATTTTAGAGAAATTGCAGTAATCAAGGACAAGCTAGTTTGACACAAAAGTTCCTATTATACCCTTGTCTTTGATTTCCTCCATTTTACATTTATTTACCCCATCTCATAATTACTCTCAATACCAATACTAAAATTAATTAAACAAATTAGTTCATCATTTAAACACCCTTGGTCATGTCTTGGGAGAGTTCAATAGTCATTTTTTGGAAGAGTGCATGAGTAAATCCACTTAAAATTGGGTCAACATTTATTAGTAGAAAATAATTATTGTAGAGAAAATCTAGAATCCAATTAATTGGTAGGCAAGGGTAAAATAGACAAAATGTATCCTTAAACTATCAAATGGACATGTATTTTGAAACAAATTTTTTTCCAAAATGGACATGTATTTTGAAACGGATGGAGTATTTTTTTATGGAAAATTGTATATTTAATGCATCGGAAATTGAAGTGTTAAATTTTTTTAAAGAACAATTTTTTTTATTGGAAAACTTTAAAGAGTATCCTAAATACACTTGTTAACAAAATCTTATGTATAATAGCATATGTCATTCATATAGAGGTATTCTCGTCATCCACGGAGTGTAGGGTTAATATAAAAATGAAAATTAACACAAACCGTTGGAATTTTATGTTACGGATGAGAAATATTAACGTTGTTTGAGCCTCTTAAAAAAATGTTGTTGGACTTGGATCGATAGCTATTTTTTTTCTAACATGTCTTTTTTTACAATATTCTTACATGTTACCGAGTCACTATAGAATGTTGTTTTTTAATAGACGAAATGACAAAATCATTATAAACTTATACACATAAGTAAACGTGTCAGGATTTGAATCTCAATCATGACGTTTGATCTAACAATTTCGACATTTTATCAGTTGAACTATGATTTATTGACTATAAAATGTTCTTTTTAAAAGTGTGAATTCAATTTTTTGAAAGCCAAGTTAGCAAGAGTGCTTCCCTAATTTTTGTATCCAATTCACATTTTCTTTTTACAATAATAACTTAATTTATTTGAACAAAAATCCACAGTCATGTAAAATACTTGATGAATGACTAATGTTAATATGTTAATCGTTATGTTAGTATTTTTTTTTTGTCGGAACTTTAACCATGGACCTTGAACTCCTTAAACTTTAGCTCAAACCAGTTGAGCTACTAAACCTCCAAATTTACTAGATTTATTTCTAGGAATAACTTTTATGAGAATATAAATATGAAACTTTTTTTAATAATTCAAATTAACCCACCGAAACTGACATCAGAAATAATTTAACACGAGACCTTGGAGGAGCACACTCTAAGATCCCAAGTCAATGTCATCAAGCCAATCCAAACAGGATATAAGGATGCGAGTTTTATTCTCAAGTATTTTTATAAAGATGTTTGGTTAATATTATGATACTTCTGAGAACTTTTATAATAGAGAGGTTAATAACGAATTACACTTGAAATTTTTCTCCTCTCTATATGAACTTTATTTCCACCTTTTTGTTTGAGATTTTTCTTCTCTATTCCCTGGAACATTTTTTATCTAGAATATAATTTAATAAACGTGTAACAAACATAGAAATGCATATTTCTATTTTTTGATTTCTAGGAATCTAAAAAGATAATTTGAAACAAACACACCCTAAAATATCATTAGTACACCTAATTTAATAACAAAAATTAAATCAATTTGTTGTCGTCATAAATATAGCCACTTTTATTTTTCATTTTCATAAAGAAAATTCAACAAATAGTTTTAAGAGTTCAATGACGATGAGTTGACAGTGTAAAACCACTTTGCACACACAATTAATCAAAGGAAAATGTTACATAATGCGACAGAAGTTGTCCCGAATCAATCTAATTGGCTACTTAGCATTACTAACCGTTTGGTATCCACAAAATTTGGAACTTGATAACGTCGCCTGTTTTGCTCATTTCTACATAAACTCATTATATTGCAGTGAAATTCCGCGAAATCAATTTTCGCTAGATATAACAACGCTCTTAGTCAAAACATTAATTGATGTGGCAATTCTAAATATTTTGATTGGTTGTGTGCAGAGTTGTTTTGGACCGTCAATCCACCACTATTAAACACTAATTTTAATCCCCTCTAAAATCAAATTTTTAGTTACCCATAAAGGGTGCGTTTGATTTGCTAAAGAGTATGTATCGTATATAACAGCACAAGACATAACATCACAACATAAGACAGAAACAACACAAACATTTATGATATTGAATAATTTTTGGTCTTATACATCCAGTCCAGCAGTAGGTGCTTTTAGAAGAGACTTCTCCCGGATCAGCATCTGAGCTGAGTCAGTGTCAAAGTTATTTTTGTATTTTATATCCCTGCCTCTAGTTTGTCATGTTCTAGAACAATTTTACAAATCAAACACTATACAAATGAAATTGTTTTGTCTTGTTCTTCATTTTTAGCGGATCAAACACACCCGTTGAACAATTTTATTGCAAATATAATTTAAACATTAAAAAAAGTTCTGCAAAAAAAATGTGCCAAAAAAACATTTTTGATCGAATGAATGAAGAAGTGCTACGAAAAGCAGCCCAAAAATAAGAACTCATATCTCTTGTTAAGACTAGGGGTGGACACCAAAAACTGAACCAAACTGTTGAACTGAACCGAATTGATATTGAACTGAACCGAATATATAAAAGTTCTGAACCGATCCATACTTAGAGGAGCCGTTATTAACCGAACTGTTTTTGAAAAAAAACCAAAACTGAACTTAACCCAAATTGAACAAAAAAACAGTGATTGACTCATTTCACTTCAAAATCCAAATCAAACAAAAAAATGGATCTCTGATCAGAATTCATTTCACCCTGAACTTTTTCGATCCATCTCCAATAGCGATCCAATTCTCCGATCTGGGGAAAAGCTTGAAGCGAAATGGCCGCAGCTTGAACTTCTCCGATCCAATTCTCCGGTCGCGATCCAGTCACAACCCATCTCCGATCTTCGCAGCGGCTCCGTCGCGACCATCTCCGATCTCCGCAACGGCTTCGTCACCTCACCATCTCCTTTGGCGCAGCTTTTGAAGGTAACCTCTTCTTCCTCAACACCCCTTCTTGCCGATTCTCTCTTCCTTCTCTTCGGTAAATTCAATCAACTTGTGTTTATGCTTCACTTATATTTACTTTAGATCTCTGAGTTGATTTTCATTTTTTTCCTATACCTTTGTTGTGATTATGTGTGAAATTGTTGAATTTTGATTTGGATTAATGGTTTTTTTTTTCCTTATGGTTCGAAACAGTGCACCATTTTGAAGTACCAGTTCGGTTTGGTTCGAATTGTTTTATTATGGTTCAGTTCGGTTCAAACACAGTTTTGGGTCTGAACTGAACTTTGCCCATACCTAGTTCTGACACAGCCGTTAATAATTTGGACTTTCACCAACAATGGAGAAGAAGATCACCCTTGTTCAGACCGTTGCCACCGCCGGTGTCTTCTCCGCCATTTCCTTCTGGTAAGTAACTATCTCTCACTCTCTCATTCCACCAATTTCAATTCATGATTTTCAACAGAACCTAATCTGAATTGAATCCGCACTTTTAGGTATGGATTCATGTTTGGCAGAGAATCCTCTCGTAAAGAACTCTCTCACCTAATTGAAGAACTCCGCAGCGGTAATCCACCACCTCCTCCTCCTCATTCTTGAAGCTCGATGAATTGACTGCGCCGTCTAGAGTAGCTTCATTCACTATATCATTTATTGTAGCGTATATGAGTTCAAATTTATAACAATTTTGTAACTAGTGTTGATTCTAGAGCCTGAGATGCAAATTCTCTCTTTCCTCATAACCTTTTGTTTTTTACATTTGAGATGCTAGTTGGCTTAGCCTTGTGCTGAGTTCCAATGCCCGGTTGTAAAATGGTCATTTGTGTCACTTTTACTAATAAAAAGTTTGTTGTTCAACATTTTGTATTAAGAGAGACAGATATGTTTTTGTGTAAACATATTCACTTAGTTATATTTTGACAACTTTGTTCAGCTCATGCTTACTTCTCTTCTTGCTGTTGCCCCTTTCATGGATAGTCTTTGAAGAGGAAAAGTTTATAGTTGATGCTGATAGTGGGTTGCTTATAAATATAATAGATAACTAATAGCGGAACGTCACCAAACATGTCTATTTTGGTCATATGAGTGTATACGCTATCTGCTATAAGCTCGAACATTGGCCTTGCCAAACATAGCCTTAAAAAATTGATAGTGTTTGGAAGATGAAATACTACTTTCGAGCAGTAGCCACTCAGAGAGGGAAAGCGAAAATTGAACTGAACAAAATTTGAATCTATTGTTCTGCCATTTTTTCATTCCATTGTGCGGTTGTTTATAGAGATTCACAAATTCCTAAATGCCTATTGCTAGTGTGCAATGACCATGTGGCTCTCTAATTGGACACAATTAGAGAGGCATATCAAGTTCTTATAGCTGAACCAAAGCAAGAGGTGGATAGGAATTACTCGGTTGCATGGCACAAATTTGTCCCGTTAAAAGTAGTTGTGTCTGCTTGGAGATTATTCCAAACCAGATACTATCAAAAGACAGGTTAATTTAGTAAAAGAGGTGTTTTGCAACATGATCGATTGAACATGTATCACACTTATTCTTTAACCTTGTTTAAGCGTTGAAGTATGGAACGGTGTTTTGAATTGGGTGGGTGTAAGTATCCACTGCCTTTTGTGATAAGGGATGGGAAAGTTTCACTCAGTTCTCGGGTCTATTGGGTGGAGGAATAGAGTTAATTGACAAAACAAAGGTGGTTCAATTTGCATGCATGTGGAGGCTGTGGAACGCAAGAGATCATTACATTTTTTAAGTAAGTGTTGCTGCCTGAATCAGTTATAGAGGATGTTCAAGTCATTTCATGGAGATGACTAAGGCGCTAATTGAAGGGGTTTAATTTTCAATAAACCAATGGATGGTTCAAGTCATTTACGAAGGGGATGCAGTCTTGCTTGGGAGGTTGTTTGATAAGGTTTTAAGTAGTGATGTGGTAGAGGCATTGGAAGTTAATAATGTGTTTTAATGGCACATTTAGTTGCCACTCATCAGTGATTTTGAACAAAGATGAGAGTGGGAGTATAGCATATTGTTTTTGCATGCTGTCTATTGTCAATTCTTAATGAATATGTGGAGTTATAACATCAGTAGGTGTGATAGTTTCTATGGATTACATTCTTTTGATGTACAAATGTAAATGTAATTGGTACTTTTTCTGTAAACCTTTCTCATGGCATGCCTTGTGTCTTTGAGTATTTAGTTTTAATAAAGTTCCTTTTGCTTTTGAAAAAAGGACAATTTTCTTATCGCATATTGTTATCTTTGTGGTGGCATTAAATATTGTTAGGAATTCATTTGAGACAATAAGAATGTTCAAATAAGACGAGGATGTTACTTTCTGAACAATTTGACACGTGCTTCTTTATCAATAATCTTTACATAGCAAGATCTTAAATTTTTCCTGTTCAAGGATGCATTTTGAAGTGTAGCGCTTTTGCCATCTAGAAATGTGGATTGGAGGGGTTATGGCTTCCAATTCGAATTTGAAAATGGGCGGGAGGGGTGTGATAGTTTTTTGTCCGTTATTGCCTAATAAGATAAAGGATCGCGTGTTCCCGAGGTTGTCAGCAGATCAGAAGGAAGGTGGGTCCATGTCAGTGTCTGAATTCGCGCCGGTGTTGTCAGATTCGGCCATGGTGTTTCGTCGTCTTCTTACTGGTTTTGTTTGATTGTGGAGCGGTGTGGATGTGGTTGCCTATAAAAGCATTTCATTCTTTCCTCAATCCTCCAAACCATTCATTTGTGTGATATTCATCTTCTTGCTGTTTCTGCTGTTAAGATATGAGTTTGATTCATTTTCCCCATTTATTTCTTCATTTTCCCCATTTCATTGGAATGCTGCTATTGTGATGCTTCAGGTCAAGTAGTTGATGCAGTTGGCACAGTATTTGTTGTTGAACTGATATTTAAACAATTCAGTTTTTATTTTCTGTTCACACCAGGGAAATACTTGGTAAATTTCCCCATCCATTCTTGCTGGTTTGTTCTTCCTTTGCAAATTTATATGCCAAATTGTTAAAATGTTGTAAGTTGTTATACCAATATCGGTTTTAGTTGTTAAGCTACTTGATTTTGGGGGGTGGGTATTTTAGTAGGGCTAGAATTAGTAATGGGGATAAAATGCATTTTAAGTGTTTGATAAAATGCCCATGAGAAAAATCTGGTGTTTAGCATCACATGTTTTTGGTAAGAATTAAAAGACAAATGTTTTGCAATTTTCTTTCTCTTAAACAATTATCAGATGCAGTGTTCTACTTCTTTGCACTTGACTGGATAGGATTTGGTTACAATGACAAGCCACACCAGGATATGGTTTTGATTACACAGGTGCTATTAATCATTATGAATGATCGTATATCATGATTATTTTTTCCTGCATAAACCTCATACATGTTGTTCTTTTCTCAAAATTCCTGTAGAAAAGGAGTTCCATGATGCATTGGATATTTTGCTTTAGGTATTGGAGTTTGAATCTCCATTTTTGCTCTGTTTCATATTATTTTTCAGAACTGCAGACATATAACAAGGGCCTATTTTGGAGGATGAAGGTGCATGTCTGTGGGTTAACATATTCTCTGTTTTAGCAAAAACTTCAATGATCACAAGTTTCATTGTGGCACACATATTGCTCTGTTATTCTCTGTTTTAGCATATTCTCTATGGCACACATATTGCTCTGTTACATATTCTTTTCCTGCATTATTCTTGCTTCAAGACAAGTTTCAAATGAACCAAGAAGATGAAGAAGATTGAGATGGTGGTCTTTTATGCAAGTGGTCATGAAATTTGATGCATGTCGATTGTTCACTCAATTATTATTATTTTTTAATTTATTTGAGATTCAACTTGCCTTTCTATTATTTGCAGGAAGTTTCTTTATCTATTTTTAAAGATTCTTTTATGGAGACAAATAAGTATGATGCATAGTTATTTTTATTGATGGAAAGGTGATAGTTAGAAGTTACCCATATTTGATCCCTGAGCATTACGTTTCTCTTTCCTTTGTTCTATTTGATGTGAAGAATTTTTTGCTTTTTTTTTTTTGGATAAATTTTTTGCTTTTTTAGGTTGAGCAGTTAAAAGGTTGCTTTCTTTGCTTTTTCTGCTATGTCTGATTTTTTTGGTTTATGATTTATGGGACTGGTATTGGAACTGACAGGGAGTGTGGTATGGTATTGGAATTGTCAGGGAGTGTGATTGGAAGGGCATAGAAGGAGAGGAAGTAGTCAATGGTGAACCAACAATTTCCAAGTCAAACCATGCAAATGAGCCGAACTTAATTCCTTATAACAGACGTTGAAAGCAAAGATTATATGATTTTGGAGGTACTCTCATATTTTATATACTTGGTAGTTTGTCTTTAATGTCTTGGTCTTATTTTTTGGTGTTTCACTTTTTAAACTATTTCTGTTTTTTTATTTGAAGTTTTTCCTCTAACTTATCTTATCTCTCACTTCGAGATTTCTGAAGGTCATGGATAGACATATAACTTATATGGCATGGCAACGTTGTATATATCTTCACTAGCCATTTGTTACTTTCCTTTTTGGTGCTTCATAACGTTTTGCCTATGGCTTAGTGCATCTAAGTATACTGATGTGTTTTTCCCCTCAAACTTACTAACTCTTGATTTTATTTGTGTCCCTGTTGGTGCATCCATGTTAACATGTGCCTTTTATATACATTTATGTCTCATGGGTGGTTTAGGTTATAAATGCTAAGATATCAATCCAAATTCAAAGGGAAATAGACAAGTATCCATGAATATAGAACAGAAATGCAAGATAATTATAGTGTTGACCATTTGGTTTTAACTTTTATTTGTATTTTTGTGGCTTTCAGCTACCTAGCTTCTGTAGGGTAAGATGATGGATTTTGTATGGAGAATATCGATAGTAGAAACTGAAACTTCAAAGCTAAATAGTGTGCTCTTCAAGTGAAAATTTAATTTTATTACACAAACTGAGGTGTTATTAATATCAATAAGAGTAGTAGTTGGTGATTTAATGTTCTAGATTGATTTATGTAATTTAAGGTTGTTCATATTTACAAAAGATTTCCCTTTCTGTTTTCTTTTCTTTTTTTACCTTTTACTATTTTGGATTGATTTTCTTTTTCTTTTTCAACTCTAATAAGTGAATGTAACACAAGCATGTCCTGAACCAGGAAAGGTTGGTTGGAATGTAACTGAGATGTGAAGTGGGTTTTAATCAGTTTCAGAGTGTAATTTTCAAGCATGCCAATTCTCTATTTTTACTTTAGTTCAGTAGCATACTTTCAAATTGATTCAGACTTAGAATTGTGTTAATTGGTTGATAATGATATCC
Organism: Medicago ruthenica; assembly: GCA_018208015.1. Classification (NCBI taxonomy): domain Eukaryota; kingdom Viridiplantae; phylum Streptophyta; class Magnoliopsida; order Fabales; family Fabaceae; genus Medicago; species Medicago ruthenica. The sequence goes on along the minus strand of CM031378.1, from coordinate 78,316,575 downwards.
ATAAACTGAACCAATAAAAAGAAAAAGTTGAAGTAATTTAGACATTTAGTAGTATTATTATTATTATTACAAGGTTAGTTTGAAAAAAAAGAAAGAAAAAAAACTTCTGTTAATCTTTTATCTGCTCTAAATTGTTTATAGGTTAGTTTATCGCGACTGAACCTTCCAAGGTCATTCACGTTCGAAATGTGGGGCACGTGATATCTGAAGTATTGCCCTGCCTCTCACTTTCTCTCACTATTGTTAAATGCTTGTGTTGTTAACATGATGTTTTTATGACTATGCTACAGCTCAATTGCTGTGTTTTTTTTGGGAACTTGAAATTGACCAAGAGGGTGAATGAAAAGGGTAGACATGGAATCAATTTATCAGGAAATTACTGTTTTAGAAATTTCTTCTTAGTGGTTCTACTTTTTCTGCTTTAGATATTGATTGTGATTTGTGGCCATATTTTGTTTTGAATGTGTGTGTGTATCTCTATAGCACTCACACTTCTGATTGAAAGCGTGTCTGGTGGTGTCTGACACCGACACACATGTCTCTGATCAATTATGTGATTCAATTCTACTGTAATTCCTCAACACAATTAAAATGATCAAGTTTTATTCTAAAGTTCAAGTGTTTTTTAAGCGGGGTTGGTTTAGATCCTTATAGAATTCTATATATAAGTAGACTGATTGGTGTATATGACGTAATAGATGTTATCATTTTGCCAATAAGATGTGGGTTATTTGATGTCTTATTTGTGCAGGCTTTGTGGGATAGATGTAGAAAGCATACAATGAAGTGGTGAAAAGCATTGTTTGAGTGGAATGGGTTAAATCTGTTTTAGAGAAACTTAATTGATCTTATGCTTGATGGATCTGTGTTTTCTTTTTACATTCCAAACATGTAGTAAACAAGGATATGTGAAGGGATTTTGTATTGAGAAGCAAAAGTATTTTCAGCATATCCCGAAACACAAATACCGGAAAGGGTCATTTGATAAGGTTACATCAGTAGCAATACCAGCTGCTCTGGCAGCAACTTCGTTGTTTTTTATTGTAAGTTAGAAAGTCTTCATAGGATTTGTATTGACTTTATTAATCCGAAGTTATATGGGAGTCTCCTCTTTGTGACATTGTTCTATTCCTTTTGTCCAGGGTCGAGGGATCTACAGGATGCCACTTGGAATAGAAAAGAAAAAATAACTTGAGAGTTCCAACCAATTTTTTCAGAGATTTTTTATGAAGTTGCCGCTTTGGAAGCTAGCATGCCACTCAAGATTGTTAAAACTGAAAGGGAATTTAGTCATTTGGGTGATTATATCTCTTTTAGTTCATATCTGCTACTGCACTTGGCTTAATAAATTTGGATTGTGGTTGTGATTGTCATCTTTTATGTTTCACTATCTATGTTCTTTGAATTTGATGTAACATCTTTCCCTTGAATCACTGTTGTGTACGTTTACTTGGTTATGTTTACAGGGCTGGTTTTGTGTAAGTTGTGCTCATGTAATGGGTTTGGTTTTTGTGTTCTTCAAGCCAAATAAAAGTTTCAGCTGTGTGTTGCATGGTTGTTGTATCCTGCGTTTTATCAATTTTGTTTCATATAGTCATGCATTTTTGCCACATTTTGCTGTTGAGTTACAATTAATACGTGTATCAGTTGTTCAAGTACTTTGCACTCTTCATAGTGTAATTTACACTTAAGTTACAAAGTTACTTTACACTCAAAACATAGTTGTGCAATTTATCATATGTTGCTGTAAATTTACAATAAACATGTTTGTCCTTTTTTTTTTTAAATACAAAACATGTTTATCCTTTGCTCAAGGAGTTGTGTGAGTTTGGGTCAGAGTCAGACATATCCACAGGATTAACACACTCTTGAGAAATAGCAAGAGTCATTGAAAATTTCCACATACAAGTAGAGTAGCCGCATTTGAACCCTGGTCACAACGCTTGACTTAGCAATTTCTGCATTTTATGGACAAAATTTGTTGTGTTATTTTGAACTTACTTATGCAATGACATCTTTGTAGAACGCATGTTTATTCTTAAAAAAAATTATGTTGTTGTTGCTTTTGCCACAAATGTTATGTTTCTAAATTGACGGTCAATTAATCCGTGCAAACGCACGGTTGTCACACTAGTAATCTTACAGAGTGAGAGAAACAAATGACAATGGTGAGCTTTTGTAGACATTTCAAGGATAGAAGTTGCAAATACTGAATAGAGACCAATACCAGTATATTTGATTCTTTACCGTAAGCAGATAAAGTTTGTCTCCTTTAAATGGAATTATATATATACACAATCAAATAAAATAATATCTCAATGATCTCAAGTTTTGGCATGGCTTAGGCCATTGTTCTATGTATACACATCATAACTCTAACTCATTTCTCCCCTTTTTTCTATATTGTCGTCGTCTTTCCTATAAAAAACTTTGTATGATGGTTCTGAACATACACCAAGATGCCTGAACATACATGCTAATATGTGTTCAGACAAGAATAGCCTCAACCTCTTGTCTGTGCTCCTTAGTTTTCTTGATGTGCCCAACATAAATATCACTTCCGCATGAATCGGAATCTGGAAGTCTTTGTCTCCGACCGCCTTCAGACATATTCCTTACAAAATCCACCAAGTGCCGCCAATTATCACCTTCAAACAACTTTTTATTCATTCTCAAGTATGTAAATGCAGCCAATCCACTGCCGGAGTCTGACATACTTGTTGACAAAACTTGAGCATATCCACCTGCATCATATCTCTCCAGTGCATTTTCCCCAGCAAGTTCTATATTAGCCATTTTTGTTGCCTTCTTGACTTGGTGAACTAACCCTTCTGGCGAACAGTTAGCATGGCCAGGTTGTTCTCTGTCTTTCATTTCCATGCAGGTGAAATTGAAGACAACATCATGGTTTGCAAACATTTTTGCAATTGGAAGATATCCATCATTATGTCTAGTATTATAGTAACCAGCAGTTAGTTCAGCTGCGTGCGACCTTGATCTGTAATGCCAATGGATTCCAGCAACTTTACCAGATAGTTTCACACCAGATGTCTGGAATATTTCTTTGGCTGATACAAGGATCCTATCACCGTGCTCTAGCAATTTACCGGAGTACCATTCCAGAAAGAACTGTCCATATTCAGAGTTCCATGTTCCATCTTTTCTGAAAAATCCAGTATCCTCCGGAAACTGATTATACTGGCCGGAATCATGGGGTCCACCTCCTCCCCATTCCTTCTTTCCGATGGCTTCGGCTGCTGCTGCCAAGGACGCTTTCATATACTGCATGACAAACAAGGCATTTTAGCCAAAAGATATTTTGAAAGTCTGTTCTTGAGATATCCATGTTATCCCAAAGACCAATGATATGAAACATCACTGAAATAGTTTAAATTAATGGTTCTTTTATACCTTGTCATAACATTGGAATTCTCCAATTCCAGGAAACCTCCAAGTTCCATTGCTTTCTGGATATGATGGATATCTCAGCTCACCACATGGACCCATTCCTACTTGTATTTCCTGAAGAGTTATAGGTCTTGTGGATCAGTTTCAAATCTCATTGAATGCACAAAGGGGTTGACAAAAAGATGCAGAAATGACTATGTATCAAGCATCAAGTTCCAAATTTGTGGTCAGTTATTACTGCTATTAATCAGCCTTAATTTATATAAAATCCCACTTCAATTAATATCTTAATTTGATTAGTCCACCGTCTATATAAGATAACGCTCAGTGCCAGCTCAAAATTACTTTGTTACCTTACTCCAAATTACACAAGCATGCTAAACTTTATTATATTGCAACAATATATGTGTCCTATATCAGTGTAACAGTATCTATGTTGAATCATTGTTTGTAGCTCTAGTTGAAGTATAACATACCGAGATAACACTGCCCAAGTAATCACTGAATCTGTCACGAAAGCTCCTCATGTAGTCAGCATACACTTGGAGGGGAGTTCTTCCTCTTAGAACAGGCACTGAATCACATCCCAATGAGATGTACTCAGGATTTCTCCTCCCTGATCTGTCTGTGTAAACAATGTCAGGGTTCTTGCTGATCTCTTCCATCACCCATGGAGGTAGAGGAACACTGAAAATTTTCAACAGAAAGAAAATTATTAGTTATGACACACTAAATCACAAAAGATCTTTCACAAGTAACATAAAACAAGCACTGTTATATCATACCTGCAGGAATCTCCAACATTTCCTCCACACTGATGAAAAGACATAACAACTTGAAGTTTCAAACCATGCATTTGCACCATCTGCACAAGCTCAGCATAAGCTTCCCAGTTATACTTCAAAGGTCCATCTTTTTCAACTAAACCCCACCAAACATCAACCATCACCCCTTCAACTCCAGCACTTTTCAAAGCCATCAAACTAGCATTCATTGCTCTTGGCTTGTTCAAATTTCCTCCCATTGTTACTGTGTCAAGTGGCAGCATAACAAAAACTGGCACCTTCTTTGAATTATCATGGTTACTATGAACAATTGATGGAGCATGCACCTTCTCCCATTTTTCATCTATGCTGCTTACTTCAGACTTGAAGGTGTGTGCTACTTGCATAGAACTCTTGGCTTTGAGACGGAAAGTTGGCTTAATTTTTGCAAAGGTTAGTGTTGCAGAGACATCATCAAAGGTTTTAAGGAACTTGGTTTCTTTCTGAATGATGAAAGAAATTGAAGAACGAAGGGTTAAAGTCATTATGTTTTTTTTTTTTTGAAAATGGATGAAGGATATGTTGAAAATGTTGAATGTTATGTTTATTTATAAGAATAGAAAATGAGGTTTGGGATCTGAAGTGGACAACGTTGGTGGGCTCTGATTGGAAAGTGGAAAAAGTGCAAAAAATCAAAACTGGTCTGTTCTGTCTGTCACTTGCTTACGTGTTTCCACCTCTTTCATTCTTATCCAATCGAAACCGTGTGTGGCTTCAGTTTTTTACGGTTATATAGATTTACCAAAACTAAGCTCATCACAATTCACAACATACATACACCATACCATATGAACTCAACTATAGTAAAAAAAGGTCTATTTACTCATGTTATAGGCATCTCTTGTGCCTTCTATAATGAATTTTTTGCCTCTTAAAAAAAGGTCTATTTACTTAGTAAAGAAAATAATAAAGTGTGTTTAATTTTCTTTATTTCATGCCAAAAAAAACATACTAGTATTTACTAATTTGCTCCTTGTTATAATGATTACCTCCTCACAACATTACAAAATTGATTTAAAGGTACTTTGGTAACAATAACATTAAACGCGGATGTGTGACATTCAGCCAACATGCTCTTAATCTAACAGCATTAGGCGCAATTTACATTCAAAAACTAGATACATATATTTACATGGTTACATGAATGAAGAGAGAGAAAAAATTACATGAATGAAAAGTGTTAGGAACCAGAGTTAATCTAAAGGTAAAGGCCATTAAAACTCCCGATTTAGACCAACCAACACAATTATTTTTCATTAAATTTTCTAAACGAAAAGGCCTCGTATATAGAAATTGGAAATTTCTTTTCCAACTGCTCGCGCTAGGGGGTGTTTTTTATACGATTCAGAACCTAAAATCCAAAATCTTTATAGGGCGGGGTAGAAGTGTGTGGCGGGGAAGAAGCAATTGATTAGTATTAAAATTATTGGACATCGGCTTTGTTAGGAACATTCTCTTTTCAACATTCACTCTCTCACACTCACTTTCATTGGATAAAATCAATATATATCACGTCATTTAAGTGTGATTTATTTCTAAAGTGTAAGGTCTACATTGATTTTACTTAATAAAAAAAATTAGCATTAAAGTGAGTGTTGAAAATAGAATGTTTCGGACACTACATGAACGTATCAATTGTTTCTAAGTTAAATTATGCTAAACTCTTTGCATGCACTACGAGAGATAGGTAAAATAGTTTGCATTAATTTAGTAGTGCTTGAAGCTGAAATGTTATGGATCAATAAAAAGTGTTCCCATCATTGTTCCAACTTTTTAAAATATTTGACTGGGATTTTGCAGACAGCAGTCACAAACTGCAAAAGCTTTTCTATAACAAAGCCAAAATAGATTATTCAAATATTTTTCTTTTCTTTTTTCTTTATGAGATTTCAAATTTAATGCTTGGCATGATAATTAATGAGTGGTTTTGTTGCCTCCATAAGACAAAGCCCACCAAATGAGCTTAGCTTTGTTGTTGCTTTCTATCATCTGCCTTTTTCCTACAAGCTAGGATTTCGTGGATGAAAAAATATCTCTTATTTTCTATAATTTCATGGTTCTTGTTCATCTTGCTCAAGATAAGAAATGATTTATTTGGGAAAATTATGTGGTTTTGATGAAGTCTATGGTTTCATTAGAGTTGGACCATTATTTCCGCGTGTTCTTGTTTACCTACTCAAGTTTCCATAATATTTCAGGTTTTAAACATTGCATTTACTTGGTGGACATTAATAGAATTTTAATGTTGACCGATGATATTATTATATAGTCACTGAAAATAGGATCACCGGTCCTTTTTGTCATCCGGCAACAACTTGGGTGAACCTACTATTCACGTTTTCATTGATGGTGAATATATTCAGGGTGAATAATGCATCCTTAGATCTTTGTCAAAAAAAAAAAAAAAAGCATCCTTAGATGAGTGTTAAGTTTGACAAAATCATGGTGTCCACGTGATCGGTTTTTGTAAATTTACGATGGTTTATTGGGATTTTGACAATTTCACCGTCGGTCTAACACATGGAATCATTCTCGGGTATGCAAAATTGTTTTTGGATGAATTTGAACTTAGAGTTACAACTTAAGAGTGTCTTTGAAATTGCTTTAAGTTGGCTTCGGACGCATGTTCAATTGAAACTCTAAGGTGTAGTGTTGCCCTAACTTGCCAATGTTTTTTAAAATTAGACTCTAACCCGTGCGATGCACGGGTTTTGTATAGCTTCATATATAACTATCAAATGACTATATTATTACTTTTATAGTTATATTCAGTATTATGTTATCAAACTATCTCAAAAAGTAACAAAAATAAAAGATGGACTGCAATAAAAATGACAAATCAAAAGAAAAAATATATACAAAAGCTAGCACCAAGAAATTGATCCTAACCGCAAAAGTTGTTAATCGAAAGAAAAAAATAAGGAAAAAGAATTGTTATTTAGTAACCGAAAGAAAAAAAAAATAAAAAGGAACGTTACGTGGTAATTGAAATAAAAAATAATAATAATAAAAAGGAATCGCTAATAATGAAAAGGAACTACTATCAAAAAAGGAATTGCAATGGCGTTAGTGACTTTTAAAAAAATGACATTTTCATGTGTTATCTGATTCAATTCCTTGCATATTTTTTTTTCATAAAAATTAATTAGGTCCGTCAAAAAGGGTGGTGTTATGGTTATTAGGTTCAATTGCAAGATGGTGAGAGAGATGAAAGTGAGTGAGAAATGATTTAGGAATTGTGAGATTGAAAGAAAGAGGACCCGAGATTTGTGTTGAATACACAACATTGAAACAATCACATGTCATAAAAAACATCAGTACCTTGGTGGTAAGAGTTGTGAATTGAAAGCATGTGGTACCTGGTTCGATCCCCATCCGAAGTTTTTTTCATAAATTTTTATAACTAAAAAGTAGGGCTAATCATTAGGGTTAGAGCAACACTACTTAACATTTAGTATGAAAAAAAGAATAATGAAGAAAAAGCTAAAATTCACACAATCACATAACAAAATCAATAATTTTCAAACCCTAATGTCAAGGATTCGAAATTAACAAATTTCAGACAATCAATATCAACATTGGTCATAATTTTTTGTCAATTCGATGAAAGATGGTGTGAATCGGTGAGAGAAAGCGAGTTATCGGCAATGACATTTACGGCAGTCAGTTGTTGGTGAGGTGGCAGTTGCGGCGGCGGCGTGATGTGTGTGGATCAGTGAGAGAAAGTGATTTTCCGGCGGTGGCAGTTACGGCGGCATGTGTTGTTGAAGTGGCAGTTGCAACAGTGGCGGGATGTTGTTATTGGGGTCACCGGCGGCGGTGAAAATGAAGTTGAATCGCATGATGTGTGTGAATGACGTTCAATTCGTGTTCAAATGATGTTGGAATTCAGGGTTGTGAGAATGACTTAAAGTGAACTCGCATTTGTGCTAGATAAATAAAATGAAAGCAACTATAAGTCACAAAAAACTTTAGTGATCTAGTGGTAATGGTTGTGATCTACCAGAACTTGGTCTGGGGTTCAACTCTCAGCAGAAATTGTTTTTCATAAATTTTTTTCAAAACCAAAAATTAGGGTTAGGGTTAGCTATTTTAGGGTTGCAAAAGTGTTTATCAGACTGCATAACATTTATATTAAGTATGATGATATGTTTAATCTATCAATTTAATTTGTCAATCCAACTCTATTAGAGTGAGAATTTTTTTATGATGTAGTGCTCGTTCGAAATTGCGTCAGAACACAATTTTTTATGTTGCACCCCAAAACAATTTTGCCATGAAAAATACAAAGCCACAAATTGTGTTCTCATTGTTGTTGTTCCAACATAAAAACAAACACGCTAGTAAAGTAAGTGATCTCAATTCTCAAGTATGAAGCAAAAAAATAAAGATTTAATTTTACAAAACTACAGTAAAATCTTGTTAAAAAAAAGGGAACATGTAACATCCCGCTTAAGACTTAATTATTTATCAGTATCGGGACAATGTATCAGAGACGTTTTAAGAAAAAGGGCATTTTGGTAAATTAAGGCATGAGGCTATATAAAGCCCAACAAACCCTATCCTCTCATTTTCTTATCATACTCTCTCTCATCAAGAAATTTTTCCCTCCACTTCTCTTTACCCTCTCACGTTTCTCATCCTTTCCCCATTCCAATCTTCATCTAATCATCATTCCAATTGCCTAGCCCACATGCAAGCACAATTTTTGTGATCCTTGTGTCATTGGAAGCTAAGGAAGCAAGGAAGGAAGGAAGGAATTGAAGCTAGGGTTTGGGTAAAAACTTGGCAGGAATCTGTTTACTTTTCAAGGTGAGTTCCTGCTAGATTAGAACTTCCCCTTGGGGCTATGTTGAGTGAGATAATCTCCCATAAGTGATTTTGAGAATTTTAGCTTAAATCCCCTTTTTATGATGCATGTTTTCAATCTTTGTTAATCCTTGATTCTAATCACTTATTGAGGTTTTAATCAGACCATTGGTACCTTCGGAAGCTATTGGACACTTAGGTATCAAACTTTTCAACAAAAAACTTGTTTTCTGCAGTTCTGAGTTCTGCTACGATCTCTAAGCGAAGTCGAGATTGCTCAACGAATGAGCAGGACAATTGCTACTGCCAGACTTCGCTCAGCGAAGGTTCAAACCCAAATCTGGGCAAATGTTCGCTAAGCGAAGTTCTTGGTCGCCAAGCAAAGTCACCCAAATGCTCGCTAAGCGAAGCCTACGCTCCCTAAGCGAAGTTGTCCAGAAACTTCTTTCTTAAAAAAAATACCTGTACAATACCAATGGGTTATGTAATATTTTTAGAGTACGCTGTTTAAAGTACAATCAAGGGTTAACACAAGTTGAACGCATGCGTTGTTTATGAGCAACGAGTAATTTTATCGATATGTATATATGATATGATTAAGGGTTTAGAAGTTTAGACAACTCTTGACCAGTCATAACAGATATTACTAGAAATAGTGGTACATGAATTTCCCAGTTATAAGTAGGAACATATCTTCTTAGATGTTAAAGACGGGACCACTACGTCTTTAACCGTAGCTTAGAATCTTATTATAGGTACATTATACATGTACATCAGAACGTGCCTCAGATGTTCACGCCAGTGGGAGACTAAGGGTACACGTAGCAGTTCAGATAATTAATACTAAAACTTATCAGATAAGTCGTGTCTCCTCGTTATTCACGCCAGTGGGATACGGGAGGTTCACACCAGTGGGACGGGGCATTCCGCAAGGGTGACCCGCACGACGACAAGAGGAGTCCGGTGACTAGCCTCAGATAGCAGTTTTCACCGGTGATCAGGAGAATGTATTCCGGGGTTACTCCACTCGGATGCATTCCGTAAAATGAACCAAGATAATGATTGTGTGTTACACGCTATTAACAGTAAGATGATTATAAATACGAAAAGACTATGTCAGTAATCAGATAGTGATCTTAGTTTCCCCTCGATCACTAAGTTAAGCAGATAATAATTTAGTTTTCCCCGATTACTTAGTGAAGCAAACAAGAACATGTATAAACCCAGAATGGGTTGAGATTAGAATATGGCAATCGTAGGTCTCCCTGAGGTTGCCATGCAGCCTAGGATTGATGGAGCTCACTGAGACATTATGTCTCATCCCAATCCTTTTGTTTTCAGGTACTCGGGTAACGCGCATCAAGGGTAAGGAGAAGGTTGTCGTTTGATCGTGCTAGTTATATGATTCTGACTTATGTATAATATTATGTTATGTACTCGGATATCTATGTTGTGTAGTACCATGTACCAGACCATTTAAATATATATTTTGTACTCGCCAGTTAGTACATATATATACCATCAGACATGTTATGTACTATGTATCCGATGTAATAATGACTTTTGTTATGCATGTGTATGTTTTCAGACTTAAATTTTGTATTGTAATTTAATGTATCCAGTACGAAATTTAACACTTGTATGAGATCCTAGACAATCTCATTATGGGTGTTACATAACATGCTTTATTTTTTTTTTCCTTCATACTTGAATTGATATCTCAAGTATGAATGGAAAAAAAAAATCAAGAGTTAAAGAGGATGTATTTTTTACTGACAATTCCTAATTTTATTGTCTAAATAAATAAAAAGTTATACGCTAAATCCTTCAAAATGAAACATCAGAGATCTTATTTGTCCCACAATATCAGCCTATCACTCACACAACCTGCATTTGGTGATTTAATGAAAGTGAGTTATTAATGAAAGAGATCACATGTGTTAAGTCTCTTAATAATATGTGATCTTTTTTATTTGGCCCATTATTTAAGATGTAACACTTAAATGCCTCCATTAGACTAATATTTGGAGGATATTTAAGTGTTACATATCTTAGATAGTGAATTTATGTATGCATGAATCAAAGATCAAATTTATGACCACTTGCTAGTAATTAAAACTACTAAAGAATTAGTTTAGTCTTATAAACTTTGCTTGATATCAGAGTGCTCCATTCCTCACTATAAGGTCTATTATCATATTTTTTTGACTAATCTTATTGTTATATTTATTAGTAATGATTACAATCACTTTCACATAAGTAACAGCAGCACGGCAAGGAATTGCAAACAACCTAAACCAAAAGACATGTAGTATATTATTAGTGGATAACATACATGTCAGGAACAATTTTGTTAACTAAATTATATTGTCGGTGATGGTGCTTTGGCACTAGTTTGATTGAAAAGTTGGGCTAGTTGATATTGTTAATTTCAGAAATACATAGAATCTATACTTCATAATCTTGCTAATATGCTTGATTTTTTTATATTTGTATTCTATATATCCAACACAAAGCTTATTCATATGGGCGTAATTCATTGGCCTACCATTGAAATTTTGTGGAGAAAATATAACCTTATCTTTACGTTTGTCACACTTCCTTTAAAAAGTCTTGGAAGATAAAAGAAAAAAAATTGATTAACCGAGAACCAAGGGAAAATGTGCACGGAAGGGAAATATACAAGTGTCTAAATGTTTTTATATATGTAATGTGGATGTAAGGTTTAATTAACAACGAAATATTGTGAAAATGACATTGACATTTAATTTGAATTTTGTGCCTTTGTATTTGCTTTTGTCGGGTAGAAAAGGGAGTAAGAAAAAAGGCACCTTTACAAAGACCCTCGTTGTTAGATTCAAAGATTTCATAAGATTTATATCCAAAATGAAGAGAATCTCTCACTTTCAAAGCAAGTCATCTCTCCTTTTTTGCTATCCTTGATACAAGTACACAAGTAAAGAGGGGTAAACTATTTTGGCTGGTGATAGTTGTGAATGCAAATTTTATTTTAAATGGATTATATCATTATGCATAATTGAATATGGGGTACGTGCAAGCTTAGGTAAAACCTAACTAGTTATGTATCGAATATAAAGTCCCTTTCATTATAATTTCATTGACACGATCAAAAAAATGCAATCAACACATTACTTGTTTCTAGTTTCTATCGTGGTGGCATTTTTTACTATTAGCTTGTTTTAAGGTCATCTTGGATGGGTTTGGCTTATAAGCAGTTAAGCACCATTAGATTCACTTTTTGAAAATAAGTAAGAAAACCAATTGTTTATTTACTCGGTTTTTGTGTGTTTGGATACGGGAAGGGATCCTCTACCTTTAGGGAGGAAAAGGTAGAATAATTTTAGACAAAAATTGAAAGAAAAAAAAAGTAAGAGAGAAATGACTTTTAAAATGGAGGGTAAAAGAAGTGGGAGAAAGTAAATGAAGAGAGAGAGAGAGAGAGAGAGAGAGAGAGAGAGAGAGAGAGAGAGAGAGAGAGAGAGAGAGAGAGAGAGAGAGAGAGAGAGAGAGAGAGAGAGAGAGATGACTCAAAGTTAGGGAATCCAAATCCGTTTGGATATGTGGTTTGAGCTTCATTCTCGCGTCAGAGATGTTTTGACGTGAGAATAAAGAAGTTATTAATTAAAGCTTCTACGTCAACACATGTTTTTACCGCAAGTTTCTTTAGCACGGCACACTCTCAAACATATGCTTCTTATATGTGATGTGGATGTATGGGTTATACTTTTAATTATCTTGCAATATCGATGGATGTAAGGATTTGATGTTACGAGTGATGTTCATTTAATAATTTTTTTGGGAATATTGAGTTGAAGATGCTCTGACATGCATATGCATTTATTTGCATTTGTTCTCCATAATTTATACATCTACACCGCTACGAACTCAAGTAAAATCACACTCATATCTTTATAAGTTTTTGGCTTTTTAAATAAAGGATATATTTTAAGATCAAATGTGAAATTATAATTGTTTATAAAATTTAATAATTTTAGGAATATAAGTCACATCAACATAAGCCAAATTCTACTAATTTACCATGTGTGTTATGCAATTTATTAATTTAATCAATGAAGACTCAAGGCGTACAAGGCAAGTCCAAAAGCTTAAGTATGTCGTTTAAAAAAATCATAAAATTCTCATTGTGATTTTTGTTAGACGATTAAATAGGGACCTAAAGCAAGGGGATATTGCCCTGCATTTTGTAAAGTTGTGGCAGAAATCCACGTTGACGTGAAAGCTACATATTATAGCTTCTCTGTTTTCATGTTGAAAATGTCTCGGGACGCGAAAACCAAACTCCAATTGTGGTTCCAAACATGCTATTAGCTTATGTTTGGGTTGACTTTGAATCAAATGATTAGTCCAAGTGGTGTAGGGCGTGGAAGCCTCCACGACCAAAGGGTTTCTACAATCCATTGAATCTTAGGCTCCAAATTAGATTGGATGGCTGATGTGAATGAATTCAACAACTATGTGCAAGATGCACTAGATATTTGAGAATGCATCGGGACGCGAAAACCAAACTCCAATTGTAGTTCCAAACATGCTATTAGCTTATGTTTGGGTCAACTTTGAATCAAATGACTAATCATTTGATTGGTTCGATAGACAAGTTGTGTAGTGCGAGGAAGCTTCCACGACCAAAGGGTTTCTACAATCCATTGAATCTTAAGCTCCAAATTAAATTAGATGGCTGATGTGAATGAATTTAGCAAATATGTGCATGATGCACTATATATTTGAGAATTAGAACACTTTTCAAAATATCTCCCGCTTAGATATTTTTGCAAGATATTTTTGGCGTTGTCTTAGTAGCACAACTCAAGAAGGTGATACATATCCAAGTGAAGGAGCTCATTGTAGGGTCCGGAGCTTCATCTATCATGGTCACAAAGCTGTATATATCACTCTAAGATTACTCTCAAGTCAGCAAAGTCAAAGATATTTAACAATTTTAACAATAATACACAATAGCATATTGATTCAGGTTCTGAATTACAAAAAAGAAGACAACTAATTCCACAAGATTTCTTTTCAATCAGATAATGACCTTTAATCTAATGGCTGAAATTATATCTGAAATATTAGGCATTAAAAAACTAACGGAGATGATCAATTTAACCTGACGGAAGCATAGATAAGGGATCGAAAAGAAAAAATTTAGAGTTATGGGACCAAAATGAAAACAACAAATAAGTTAGGGGATCAAAGGATCAATTAAACCTAAAAATAAAAAAGGCATCGTGTGTCCTCCTCGCGATATTGTTTTACCATGGTTATGAAATTGTTTAACAATAATACACAATAGCATATCAATTATGGTTCTGATATTGCTGTCTTTACAGCTATGAGCTACAAGTTACACCAAATATGCATAGATATAATTTCGACGGAGAAACAATACTATCATTGCTGGCAGCTGAACATTCATGAATCTGCAATGGGGAAAACAGATCCAATTCGATCCCCAAAACGATAGCACTTGATATTAACTGCATATGGACCAATCTGAATGTGGTTATCTTCCGCACCGGCAAAGAAACACATGGTATACAAAGCAATTTCAAATTCAGGGCTCACTCCAACCAAAGTGCTTGATACAGACTTTAGAACACCATTCCATTCAAACTGAATTGTCAAAAGCTGGGTTTCAGAGTCGGGCTGCAAGTTACAATGGCAAAAAACATTAAAAATAATGTGGCTACAGCTCAAAATATATAACGAATGGTTACCATAGCATACAATAACTAACTTAAAGAGTTGTCTATAATGAAATAAACTATGATTGAAAACTTACGAAGGCTCTCAGCATTACAGGAAAATAAGTTTGTTGTTATAATGCTTCTTCAAAAAAAAGTTTGTTGTTAAAATATTTTATACGTGGTTTGATGTCTATCTGGTACTGTGCTGAAGAATATTACTTTCCTGTACTATTTTAGTACACAAAAATGTAATTTCTATAATTGGACGAGAGAAAAAAGTCCTTAGAAAATAGAAATCTAGCTTAACAGATAGCCACTCACAACTTCACCCCGTCGACGGGGGAAAATATAGCCTTGATAATCAATTGTCCCCTTTGTTTCTTCAAGGTAAAACTGCAAAAATATATTAATAGGTATAAAATTTCACACAATGACTAATGAAACCAAATTTATAAATTAAAGAAACAAAATATATCCAAGTCCTCGTCTACTCATTTAATAGATTAACAAAATCACTCATAACATGATAGAACATCATTGGAAGGGAAAATTACACTGCTCCCTCGAAGTATGCTTAACTGACACGTGATAGAAGGGAGGTATGTGTAATTGATGGGAAATCATTGTCTTTAACAGGATAGAGTATGTATATGTGTCATTTAAGTACCTGAGAGCCAGTGAGTATAATTTTCTCTTAATGGCGTCACAAATGGTTAAAGAAAAAATTAAAACAAGAAAGAAACTTCTAAATAAGCACCTGTAGAGATGGCATGTGATTGGGCAAATTACTAACAACACAAGACATTACAAGACTACTATTTATTTGTTAGCGGTATGAACTTTGATGCTATTCTACAAGGAGCTAGGTGCCTTGGTATACTAATCCAATATGCTGTGCAAATATATCCAATACAAAATGGAACTGATGCTCAATGGAGCAGGCAATATTAAATTATGATTGAAAAGAGCACCAAATCCTAAGTTAATACACCAATATTTGGCATGAATAGTTTTTATTTATTTATGAGAAGGAATCAAACTCGGTGTGCGGCGTCTACAACGCTCACATTGTGCACCAACCACTTGCGCTAGAGTTTGGTGGTATATTTGGCATGAATTGTTAATGGATACTGGAAGAGAGAAAAATAAGAGGTCGTACCTGCAGCCAGTTATGAAATCCAGAAACTTCACTGGTTTGTTTGATTTCTCCAACAAAAACATGTTCAAAAGCAGAAGAGGAACCAGAAGTTCCACAACGGCTATAAAGGTCAAACCACAAACTGGTCAACAATCTTTTGAAATCTTGGGAACTCCCAGATGTGATTCTTTTTGATGCAAGAAACTTGTGAAGATATTTAATCGGTGCTGTTCTACTAATTTCTTCTATGAAGGAAGCTTGCTCTTGTTTTTCTTCAGATGTGACAACCTCCTTAGATCCTTGATGTGGATTGTAATTATCTAACAGTGAAAGAAATCTAGCATAGGTAGGCTTTCTGAATACATCATCACTAACCCAGGTAAACAAGCTCCCCTGAGCCATATCATCCTTTTGGTAAACTTTTTTCCCTTCACCACAGTCAATTTCATAGTCCTTGCCAGGTGTCAAACGATTTAAATCCAGGTCCCAGAGTTTTTCGCACGCTCTTGATAGATCAGCAAGTTCATCTTCTGAGGGCTCCACTCTGGAACCGACTTCAACTTCGTTGGAGTATTGTTGCTCATCAGCAGGCCGTTTATAGCTGTTCCAGTTATCCTTTGGAACCTACAGCATGTTGGTAAGATCCGTCATTCAGATTCAGAATGTGATGCAGCATAAAACGTTGATAACTTATTACATCACACATTCCGTAACAAAGCTAGCATAAAGTAAAGTCAAGATATACCTGTAACAGCAGTATTAACACAAATACACTAGACAATACAAAAGTGTTTAAACCGACACATAACACTCTATACACCTGCATATGTATGTATGTCTACTTAACATTTTATTTGAATAAAAATATAAACCTTGTGTGTCTGTTTTGAAGGTTTGCCCACAGTCTGCCATCCATCGTTGTTATCTTCATCTGACTGCAAAAATAAAAATTGAATTTCATCAAAATAGCAAATTTTCAATAGAAAAACTCTACAAATTGTATGCTTCTATTAAAAGAAGAAAAATAGACCGGTACATCCATGCTTGATATTTTTAAAGTTGATGTGCCCCTAAGAAATATGATTTTCAAATACCCAGCTCAGTGGGCCATTTATCTTGTATATAAATATAAAAAAAACTTAAAAAAAATCTTTCCAGAGACAATCTTATGATTTATGCACTTGGGAGAGATTTGGATCAGGAGAGTGCCAGTATGAGAGCCATATCAAAATGAACCTACCAGCAAGACTATAAGAGTGCACTCTAAATTTCTAATGCCACAACAATTCCAATCTCATAACATACAAGAAACTGTAAAGTTTCATTACGCCTGATCTGTCACTATGATGGTTGAACAATTTGGTTACCTTGAATAAAAATTGATTTTATTTACAATTTCAATTTAACTAAAAGTGACAAAAAGTATTTTTTTGCCTTGGCTTGAAAGTTTTACATTAAGTTTTAAACTGTTTTTAGAGTTGATATATCCAAACATACATTACTTCACTTTAAATTCAATATTAGCTTAATCATTTGTAAGATAATTCAAAGTAATTAGCATTTGTTAAAGTTAAGCATTCACCAAAAGACAAACGAAGTGATCATCACTTGAGATCTCAAATACATACATTGTTAAAAAAATTAAAGCTAACCTAAAATGCAGCGTAATAGAGTAATTTAAAGGTGTAAAAATTGCAAAAGTTATATGCTAAGTTAAAAGTAAGAACCTTGTTGGGTCTGTTGGAAGTGTTGAACGTTTCAGATTCATGCTCCTGCTGCTGAGGACGATATTGTTCCTGAAGAAAAGTGTAGTACAATAAACATAGTTACATACATTACAGCCACGATACATTTATTTAATTATGGTTGAAAAAGTGTCACTCCCTGGTGTGATACACCAAGACTATAAGAGTGCACTCTAAATTTTAAATGCCACAACAATTCCAATCTCATAACATAAAAGAAACTGTAAAGTTTCATTATGACTGATCTGTCACTATGATGGTTGAACAATTTGGTTACGTTGAATAAAAAATGATTTTATTTACAAATTTCAATATAACTAAAATTGCTAAAAAGTAGTTATTGCCCTGGCTTGAAAATTTTACATTAAGTTGTAATGTTGAATATTGTTTTTAGAGCAGATACATCCAAACATAGATTAATTCACTTTAAATTCAATATTAGCCAAATAATTTTTAAGATAATTCAAAATAATTAACATTTGTTAAAGTTAAGCATTCACCCAAAGACAGGTTAAGTGATCATCTCTTGAGATCTGAAAATACATACATTATCAAAAAACTTGAAAGCTAAGCTAAGATGCAGCCATATATATCTTTGAAGGACAACGGAGCAATCTAAAGGTGTCAAAATTGCAAAATTATTATATGTTAAATCAAAAATACGAACCTTGTTGTGTCTGTTGGGAGAGTTGAAAGTTTCAGATTCATACTCCTGCCGCTGAGGACGATATTGTTCCTGGAGAAAAAAGTGTAGGACAGTAAACATAGTTACATACGTTACATCCACAATACATTTATTTATTTATAAAAATAGACAACAATTCACCTTACAAGGTCGAGGACTATGACGGTTACTATTGTCTTGCCATGGTTCCACTTCCTCCTTCTGTAAGAGCATTAAGTAAATCACGATTATTTGCTTTGATTGAATTGAGAATCAGAATAGATCTTGTTTGGATAAACAACTTAGTGTATGTTTGGTTCTGCGGTGACAATAATTGATGTTGTAAAATTGATTATGTCTAAAAGTGAATTGAATGTAAAGTGATATTTGTGTTTGGATACATTCATGTAAAAGTGAGTTGAAGAATAAATTTGAGTGTAAAAAACAATGCTAGAATCAAAAGTTACAAATCCTAACTTCAAGTTAGAATCAATTCTACTCAAAAGGAACCAAACTTGACAAAATCAATTCTACACCCCTAGAATCAATTTTGCCTCCTCCATTTAGTTTTCATAAGTTGTTGTAAACAGTGTAACAGATGAATGAATGGAAAATATGAGGGAGAAAAGGACCTTGTAGTTGTGAGGTCTGTTGGAGATTCTAGCACCTTCCTGATCTTGCTTCTGAATCTGAAGTAAAAATGACATAGTTGTATTGTAGTAATAAAACTGGATCCATTAATTAATTCATTGAAAACAGAGATGCAATCTAACTAACTAACTAACTAACCTGAGGATGGTGATCGGAATCCTCATGATCACCGGAAACAACCTCAGCCCAAGATGATCTGGAACGTTCGTCGCGTGATTCAGGACGATCATCATCGTTGTTATCGTGATTGTTGTTGCCGCCGAGAGCTACGTCGATCAACCCCTTGATCAGACCATCCATGTTCAAGACACTGTGTGTTACTCTCACTTTGAATCTCAAATGTAGTAATAATGAATTAGTAGTTGATTAGTTGAATTCAATTTTATAAAATAAAGAGAATTAAACAGATATGGTAGGTAACTATATTGCCACACAAACATAACATCATCCATAACTACTACATGATAAAAATAACAAGGCTTAATTGAACTTTTGGTCCCCTACTTGTTTTCATTTTGGTCTCATAACTCTAAATTTTTCCCGTTTGGTCCCTCAAATATACTTCCGTCAGTCAAATTGGTCATCTCTGTTAGTTTTTTAATGCCTAATATTTCTGATATGATTTCAGCCATTAGATCAAAGGTCCATTGTATGTTATGGTGAACCACCAACATCAAATTTTTTAGTTTTTCTTCATCTTCTCCCCCTCATCTTCTCCACCCACAACCTCAGCAGCATTTCCATCTTGGACAAAAAAAACATCAACACATCATTCTTCTTCCTCATCTTCTCCCCCTCATGTTGGGGAAAAAAAACATCAACACATCTTCGTCTTCCTCATTCCAGAACCACCACCAACATATCTTCATCTTCGTCTTACGATCGAGAAGAGACTTACGATCCTTATCCAATCTGAGTTTAGTGATAACAACCTTAGAAGGATTAACGCCAACATTAACAGAGGATCCGTTAACTTTCTCCCTTGTGATACGTTCGATGTGAATCACCCACTTGCG
Source organism: Medicago ruthenica (assembly GCA_018208015.1). Classification (NCBI taxonomy): domain Eukaryota; kingdom Viridiplantae; phylum Streptophyta; class Magnoliopsida; order Fabales; family Fabaceae; genus Medicago; species Medicago ruthenica. The sequence goes on along the minus strand of CM031378.1, from coordinate 78,296,594 downwards.
ACGATAAACCTAAGTAACCTTCCCTTCACGGCCTTTGAATGTTCCACGAACAACCTGAACTTCGTCGTCTTTGCGAACAGGCATTGAACGGACGTTGTACTTGGATCGGAGATCGACGGAGAGTGGTGCGCTCATTAGGACACGACGGACGCTTGATGGCGCCGTGAAATGAGCCTTACGGCTCTTCCTACGGCTGCTGGAAACTCGTGGATTGAACTTCATTTTCGATCTCTCTTTTCTCTCTCACATCTTCGTCTTCCTCATGAAAACAACAACACAAAATCAATTCCATAACCACCACCAACACCATCAAATTCACCACCGCCACCAAATCATCAATTTCGGGACCGATGCTACTACTACACGAATCATGACACTGAAAACCCGAAACTGGACTCTGAATCTGATGAGGATGAGAATGATCTTCTTCTTCTTCTTCTTCTTCTTCTTTTTCAATTTAGGAATTAGGGTTTTCAATTTCACAAGCTCAATTATTGTCGAAAATAAATTTCAGCTACAATTATTGTTAAATTTGTTGTTTTTGTTTATGTTTTATGTGATGTTTTACGGAGGGTGGATCCGAGTTGGGAGGATGAGAATCATGAGATAGACATTTGGATTGGATTGGATCTGTTACTGGAAAATGAGTTTAATGAATTGAATGGTTTTTGTGATGAATGAATTTGGAGGAGAAGTAAAGTAAAGAAAAATTGTGATGCAAATGATTAGATTTTAATTTTTGGAGGGTTGTTGTTGTTTTTGGATGAGGAGAGAAGATGAAGAAATGTTAAAAAAAAATTAGATGTTGGTGATGCACCGTTAGATACAATAGATCTCCATAATCTAGCCGTCTCATTTTTGAAAAAAAATATCAAAGGGCTGAAATTAAAAAATTAATAAGGTCTACGGTGGACCACCTACAATGTTGGTCCAACTAATACATTTGGGGTTAAAGTTAACTGACATGGATCAAACTGACTGACGGAAGTATATTTGAGGGACCAAATGGGAAAAATTTAGAGTTATGGGACCAAAATGAAAACAACAAATAAGTTAGAGGACCAAATGTTCAATTAAGCCAAATAACAAAGATTAAACGCATTTTTGATCCCATAATTTTTTAAAAATATCATTTTTGTTCCCCTATTAAAAAATAACAATTCAGCCCTTTAATTTTGCCCTCTTTTACAAGAGACAATTTTGACTCGATCAACGCATATGTGGCATCTCACTTAAATGAGTAGAATATGTATTTTTCAAATAAAAAATAAATAAAAATGTCACCTAATCATTTACGTAATTAAATATATGAAAAAGAAATAAAAAACTAAAAACTCATAAAATTCAGCGGTTAACCATCATGTCCATCTCCTTCAACCACCACCTCCCTCCCTAATTAATCAAAATCCACCACCCACCAACTAGAGACCCAACAATTAGAATGATTATGTGGCAACAAAAAATGGGATTTTGTCTTGTGTTAAACACTCTCAACAGTATTGTTGTCAATATAGGATTTTGGATTTTTTTACTCTTAATATCTGTTGTCAATATAGAGGTATGGGAGGGCAAAAAAACCAAAAAATCAAACCGAACTGCTGAACTCAACCGAATCAAACAAAAAAAAATTGAATCATTACTAACAGTTCTAGAACTGAACTGAAACAGTTCGGTTCAGTTCAAAACAGTTCGGTTCGGTTTGAAACAGTTCGGTTCAGTTTGGAACAGTTCGGTTCCGTTTTACCTTCTAAAATTCGATTTTGTTTGGTTTTTTATATTTTTTTTCAATGGTACCAATAATAACAGTTCGAAACAGTTCGGTTCAGTTCAAAATCCAACAGTTCGGTTCGGTTCAATTTTCATCCCGAGCTGAACCATGTCCACCCCTACATATAGGATACCAAGTGAGTATACAAAAAAATTGAAAATAGAAGATTTATTGGTTGTGTGTTTTGTGTGTGTTATATATGTATGCTATGTATGTGTCACGTTTTTCATTTAGTATTATTATGGTTTAGATTGGATGGTTGGTCAACTTTTTCAAAAATGCAGTCATGAGTTATGGTTGGATTAAATTTGAATGAAGTTAAGCATGAAAGGTTGATGTTTTTAGTTTTGAAATATGAAATTATGTTATTGTTTGTTTTTATTGCTGAAGCTGTTGGATTTATTATATCTCTTTGTACTAAATCATTTAGTTTGCATTAAGTTGTTTTTTCTGTTGTGTTTATAGAATTTCATTTCACAAGTTACCTTTTTATTTTTTATGTATAGTTATGGGTATTTTTTATTCTGGTTATGAGTTTTTTTATCCTTATAAAATAGTTTATCCTAACTTTTTCAATTGCAGTGGTTTCATTCAAATATGTCTGATTTTCTATTTGTAGCATGCGTATTTCTTATAATAAATTAGGATGGTAAAACAGACCTACATGTCCCGTATAAGCCCGCTTAAAAATGGGACAAGACGAACCGAGTCAAATTAGGTGATCGAATCCAAAATCTCACTCTGTTTAGTTATGGACAGAAGAGTTGGCGGACCGGCCCGCCAAACAAAACTTTTTTTCTAAGAAAGAAAACAAATTTTTTTAATGCATTTTTTTACAACTTAATTGTTACAAAAAAGTATGTCGTTTTTACTATAAAAGAATATGCATCAAATAAATTTGTGGTAAAAACAAGATAATTAACAAATTGTCGAACTCAACATCATACTTAATAGCAAAATAAAGAAAATCTGGCCACATAAAACAAATCTGCAACATAAAACAAATCCTAAAATAAATCCAACAACCAAAATAAATCCAAAAGGATAAAATAAGCTTAAAATAAAAAAGAAAAACAAGTTAAGCGGGCCACCGCGCCCCTTTTTTTTAACGAGTTAAGCGGGATGATCCAACTATAGAAAGCGGGTTCAAAACTTCGACTCAGCCCGCCAAAACAACTGGCTGAACAGGCCGGCCCGACGGGTTGGGCCTGTTTTCCAACCCTATAATAAATGAAAGTTGTTGTTCCCACTTTTGAAATTGCTAAAAAAACTTGTTCGGCGGCAGTTAACTGCCACTATGCCTTGTTCAGCGACAGTTAACTGCCGTTGTGACATTTTTTAACACTTAGATCCGGCGGCAATTAACTGCCAACGTAAGTGATGTGTAATTTTCTGGTGTTTCATACCAACAATTAAAAACAACAAACTTCATAGTAAATTGTGAATGACATTAAATTAACATATGCATTCTTTCCCTAGAAGTAGAACTAATGCAAGTGAAACCGATATATGTTTATGATTTATTGTGGAGGATATTAAAGGTTTTAAGTCTCCCTGACAACAACCATTGGAATTGCAACAACAACTGTACCTATGTTAAACCAACAGTTCATGACAACTCCAATAGGGTTTGCGGAAAAACCAAAGGTTCACAATGGTGTAAAATAAATGATCAAGGTAGTAGCTGGCCGAACTCGGTTTTGCATGGTATACATAAGGTTATAGTTAAACTCATTGCATATGTTAATTTAACGTCATTCACAATTTATTATAAGAAACACACATGCTATAGAATAGACAACTGATTAGCTTTTGAAATATGTTTACATTTGCCATCAATTTTAGGGTGCGTGTTTCAAGACTATGACCATGTTCATTCGAATCAATGTCAGGTTCTTCCAAATCATTATTGCATACAAGCGTTTGTTAAGTATGATATCACTAAATATGAAAATATGGCATCAAAAAAGAAAAACATGAACCTCCACAATTAGATAACAAGGCCCCATTAAGATCCCTGAATTGCTCAAAGGTCTTCCGCACTGTTGTTCGATGTAGATGTAGATATAACCACGGTCTCCCCAATCTATAGAGTAGGAATTTTCGCAATCTATACCTTCTGATCACCCAAGGTATTATAACTAATAAAGCACAATGAATAGGCTTCAACCCCCCCCCCCCCCCTCCCCTTTATAATCAGCGAAGCGAGCTTTGTCGTCGATTTTGTGGGAAATTCAACATATTTTAATGTTATATAGTGTTTCCTTAGAGATAGCATTTTTCTCCAATATACGAGTTTGGCCTTGCTAGCGTCGGTATTGTATGCTACTTGATCATGTATTTTCCACTGTGTGATCTTGGTGGTTTTTCCGCCAACCCTATTGAACTTGTCATGGAACTATTGATGCGACATAGGTATAATTGTTAATGCGATTCCAATGGTTGTTAATTTAGGGAAATAATGCAATATGAGACTCTCCAATGTGTTGGAACTTCCGCTTGCGTTTATGCCCGGACGACATACAAAATTGTCTTTCCCCATGTTTTTTTTCAAATTTAAACGAGTGGATTTTGTCAATTAACAAAATATTATATCTAATTATGAACGCATTGGAGGGTTTTTTTTATTACTTTACAACTTTTAAGGCAATTTTTAAAAAAATATATATATCAAGACTTGGTTGCAACCAACTCCTTCAGCATGTGTTAAAACATAGTAGAGTCATTATCTGCAGCTTCTCTCTGTCATACTCAATCAAAGAATGAAGTTTGGGTTTGTTGCAGAGGAGGTTGTAGAGTCATTGTCTGCAGCTTTCCCCCTATATTTTCACATTTTAATGAGTGAATTTTATTGAATAACAAAATATTATATCGAATTATGAACACATTAGAGGGTTTTTTAATTACTTTGCAACTTTTTGGGAAATTGTTTTTGAAAAGATATCAAGATTTGGACGCAACCAACTTCTTCTTGATATGTTAATTGAGCCATTATCTACAACTTTTTTGTTTCAAACTCAATCATGAAAATGAAGTTAGTTTTTTTTTTAAGAAAAAATGAAGTTAGGGTTTGTTGCGGGGGAGGTTGTAGCAAATCCTAATTTGAGATTATAGTTTGGGAAGGGATACTGCATTCCTAAACTTTGTAGAAATTATGAATTCTGACAGGCTTCGGGTTTTGACGGGCCGGACTTAAAAGCCCTATTAAAATATGGGCTCTTAAAAAAACTACCCGAACCTACACGGGCCGCGGACTAAACGGACCATCCCGTATAATTTTATTTTATTGTTTTATAAAAAATTACTATAAAATCCTCTAACAAAATTTCTTATAAAGAATATTTGTAATAGATTTAAATACTATCTAGCACAAAAAAGTTGTAAACATTTTCGTAAACTAAAACGGCGAGGAAAACACTTTTAGATAAATTACGTAAACTATGTATACATAAGGCTCGTATGGGCTAACCCAAATAGGTACCAGACTTTTTAAATCTGGGTTAAAAAGCCCTACAAAAATTCGGGCTAAATATTCAGGCTTTTACTTTTCCCACCCTATGCTATACTCGCGTGCCCTATAAATTTTTCAAAAATACCATTGGTTCGGATTATATAATCCGAACCAGATTGTTAGGATTTTTTGGATTCTAGAATCTGAAACATTACGAACTGCATTTTTTGTGTTGTATTTGATGTCAAAGGTCTCTGCTGACCGTCGTAGAATCCTCGCATAAACTGCAAAGCAATTGCAGGGATTCTATGAACGGTCAGCAATGACCATGACACCATAAACACTCCTAAAAAACTAAAAAATGTTTAAGAAAGAGTAAGAAAAGATGGAAAGTGAAGATTGAGTGAAATTGTTGAGGATGCAAGCCTATTTGTAGCCTTAAACCAGTCCTAGACCATAACTACAGTTAAAGGAAACGTTTCTCATAGTCCAACCGACCAAAAATGCATTAAACACACCATAAACCGTCCAGACCTTTGGTAAAACGCCACCATCCAACTAGTCTGAGAGGTTTGGGATTATACAATCCGAACCTATCTAAATATTTTTGAATTGTATAATCCGAATAGCACCAGACTGTGTTTAAGTTTCATTTTTGGTAGGTTTTCATGGCCAATGACATAGGAAGAAATTTAAAAAAGGTACAAAAATAATTAAACAACTTAAAACAACACAATAACATAAGTGATGGATATTTGACAGCATGATGAAGATTCTCAGAAACTATCTATATATCTTTTTAAATGAACATCTTTAGCATAAAGTTCAACGGAGAGATATTTGACAGCATAACGAAGATCTTCAAAATCTATCTATCTATATTTTTAAATGAACATTTTTAGCGTAAAGTTCAGCGGATAAATATTTGACAGCATGATGAAGATCTTCATAAAACATTTCTCTTCGTATTTCTTCAATGTGTTCCTTTGGTGCAGACAAAGATAAATTTGTGTGAAGAAGAGAAAAAAACAACATAATTCACAAACATAAAACTGACCATAGATATATTTATTTTAACAACATAATTCAACAACATAAAACTCGTAATAAAATAAAGCATAACAGATCACGGATCAACTAAACTAATGTCTTCGCCTGCTCCCTCCAGCAGAGCCCTGATCTCTTCGTAGTTCCTAGGCCGGATCAAACTTTTCTGAAATTGTTCAACATATCTGACCAACGAAGCGTCCAACTCGATCGTTCCTTTAGTACTGCACTGACCAAAGATTAAGGACATGGTTCTCACGTCGTCGTCGTTCATGAGCTTCATCTGACTGAACCGCACACTCCCAGCTGAGTCGGTCGATGGACATCGATACTCAACACCGTCCACCCTCCTTGTGTCTCTATGGGTAAGTTGACGGTTGATTTGATCCAGCTGATCCTTCAACCCGGAGAGATTGGCATCAGTGTGAATCCTAAACAGATGGGGTGGTTTTCCCCCGTTGTAGTAAACTGCAGCTAGCTTGGTGTTCAGATCAATGACAGAAATTTTCATGGCTTTTTTTTCTGTGTGGTTTACTGCTAATGAAAACAGACACACTTATTTATAGATGTTTCTGGGCGTCGTGGATCACAGAAACTGTCGGTGCAATGTGGACCACAAAAAAAAATCTTGTACATAATATTTTTGGATTGTATAATCTGAAATATCTCTCACCCTACAAAGTACAAAGTTTGACTCATTTTCACCCATTATTGAAGCATTTCGGATTATATAATTTGAAATGCTTTGATAAGTTTTGGATTATATAATCCGAAACAAGTCAAAGTTTTGGACTGCAGGAATGACTCATGAAACACATTTTTCAAAGGGTTTAACCAACTTTAATGGCTGGTAAAACCCTTTGAACATGTTTTTTACCCTTAATTAAGAGTAGTTACACTCTATGCAACACAATCTTCACAAATTTCCCCTATAAATACCCTTCAAACCTTCACCATTTCTTACACCACCATCTCACACTCTCTCCTCCTTTTCCTTATACAACAATGTGTTTCCATCGTTGGCTTTTCATAAAAAGAGGCTACTTTGGAAATGCAACGATAGTATGAACGGTCAATGAGGATGGTGACACGCTGCAAAGAAGCACGATTTGTCTGGGTGTCATGTTGTTCTATTTGGGCGCAAGGTTGATCATCAAGGTCTTTTTTGCCCTAGAATGGAAACAAACCTTACCCCATCCACCTCCCCCCACCATCTCTTTCTCCCCCCCCCCCCCCCCCCCATCAGATTGCACTACATGTTTAACTTTAACCTCCCCCCCCCCCCCCCCCCCCCCCCACCTCCATCAGCTTGCACTACATGTTTAACTTTAGGTTTGAATATTTTATGTAATAAGCTTTAAATTTAAGCTATATTTTATTGTAAATGTATTGATATATTAATAAAATTAGATTTTATTTGTATCATTTTATCCTTTTAATTTTGTTTATATTTGCATTTATTTTATACTTTTGTCATTTAGATTTATGTAATTGAAATAATATAAACACAATCTTTAAAAATTTGAGCATAACATATTTTGGAAAACCTAACAATCTGGTTCGGATTATATAATCCGAACCAAAGGTATTTTTGGAAAAAAAAAATAGGGCGCAAAAAACACATAGAATGAGAAAAGTAATAGCCTAATATTTAAGACCCAAGTCTTACAATTAACCGGGCTTGAAGGACAGACCCATGCGAGTCAGCCCTTTTTGACAGCTAGTATATTTGATGAAGAAAATTGCTCTTCCCACAAACAAAATTGCTCACTCCCAAAGAAAATGACCAAAATACCCCTGCGTGACTTATGTCACGCTCGGTACTAGCGTGACTTAAGTAACACTGACTTCTGTTATAGAAACAGAAAGCCAGAAACACAGAACCTCTCTTTCAAACTCATTCAAATAAAAAATTGTCCCAACTTGTGCGATTTTCATCAACCTTGAGCAAATCAACGTCAACTTCTACCCCAAAATCAAGTAAGTGTTTATTATCCTATTGCATTGACTTTTTATGGTTTAAATTTTGGTTTTTTTGGAGATATGTAACATATTTAGGTTTTTAGAAATTAGGTTTACATGTTAGTTTTTAGGATTGTTAATGATGAATTAAGTTGATAATTGTAGTTTAGATGTTGTTTAAAGTAAGTTTGACTCCAATGTAGTAGTTTAGGGTTTAGAAATTGTTAGATTTTATGTTGATTGAATGTTGCACTCTAGGTGTTTGATAAAATGTCTCAATGAAATTTGTTTGATTTTTGCATTGTTAATGATGAAATTAGTTAGATATTTGATTGTTAATGTTGATTATATTGAATTTGAGTGCAATGTGGTAGTTTAGGGTTTAGGGTTTAGTTAGAAATTAGATTGTTAATGTTGATTATAGTGAGATTGTATTGTTATTTTTGCATTGATTTTTGCTTTTAAAAATGTTGTGTAGATATGTCTGAGAGACCGGACAGGTTGAGAGCAGGTAGAGAGAGCATGACGCAGAGTGCACAGGACGAAAAGGCGGCTACGCACCCTCCTGCTCGAAGGAGACAGGGTGTTAGGAGACAGGAGGATGTGGGGTCGTCGTCCCAGATGGGTGCGTCCCAAATAGTGGACCCCACTCAACATCAGCAGCATCATGAGGAGTATCAGCCTCAATACGACCAGACGGCTCACCAGCAGGAGGATGAGGCCCAGCATCAGGCTCAGGAGGAGGCCGCGCCGCAGAGTTTTCTCGGAGGCCCTACTGACTTGTCGCTCCCACCGAATTTCGGTAGACACGTTGCATGTCAGCTTTGGAGCGATGCACAAGTAAGTATAATTGTTTAATTTTATTTAATTACGCGTCAATTGATATGTTTATTTTAATTTAATTTTACAATTAAATTTTTATGTTAAAATATTTTAATTACACGCGTCAATTTTAGTTAGCGTAAATTTAATTACACGTCAATTTTAATTACACATCAATTTAATTACACGTCAATTTTAATTACGCATCAATTTAATTACGTGCAATTTAAATTACGCGTCAATTTAATTACGCGTAAAATGTTTAATGTTTATTTTAATTATTGTTTTTTTACGATTAAATTATTATGTCTTTTTTAGTTATTGAAATGTTTATATTTTTAACGCTTTGTTGTTCGTTTAATTTTTTGTATTTCAGTTGCAGATGACGCATAAGGTGACCGCTGTCTCGCACGGGAAGAAGATTAAGAGACTGACACTCCCGACAAATAATCAGGTCTGGTTCTAGCAGCGGGTGAATGCATCTGGTCTTGCACCCCTTCTTCAGACTGGGTATGAGAGCATCAGTTGTGCTCTCATCACCGCCTTCTCATAGAGATGGCATGAGAAGACCATCAACTTCCATCTGCCCGTTGGGGAGATGACTGTCACACTAGATAATGTGGTGTGTCTTCTATGTTGGAACAAAATGTGTTTAACAAGTCTCTTACAAAGTAAGGGGGAGATTGTTGAAACATTTATGTGTAAACATATCTCTCTTTATGGTTTTGATGATAACAAAGTATTAAAGAGAAAATTGGTTATTTGCTAATGCTTTGTTCAAGTGTTTCAGAACCACATGCTTAATAAGTATTGATTGATAATGGTTATGAAAGAACAAGCTAAAGAGCAAGAAGGAAAGCCAAGAAGCAAGGTTGCAAAGCTAGAAAGAAACTGGGTCTGAAGAAGTGCTCCTGAAGTAGCGGTACTGAACTGAGAAGCTTCTGAAGTGGTCCTGAAGTGGTACTCCTGAAGTGCAGCTTCTGAGTCTGAAGGCAGCTTCTGAAGTCTGGGTGCTTCTGAAGAAGTCAACGCAGAGTCAACTCCTGAAGCCAGCTTATGATCCGTACAAGGCAGCTTCTGATGCAGCAGCTTCTGATGCACTGTTCACAGAGAAGCTTCTGAAGCTGATGTGGCTTTGATATTGACCAGTACTGTGCGCATTTAATGCCTGGATGTGTCAGAACAACTCAATGGAACAGTTGTCTCCCTGACCCAAACATTCTCCAGCTTTTAAGGTAGGCCATTTCAAAAATGGCAACTGCTCTGTTCTGTCTGATAAAGTGCAGCACACATTTACAGTAACCTAGCCCAATTGCAACGGCTCTTTCCTCAAATCAAGCAAATCTTCAAACAGCTATATTTTCATCTATAAAAGGAAGAAGATTTGAAGAAGAAAATGGCTAAGACTCTTGAAACAAAGAACTGAACTCTTGCTCTGTTTTGCTGTCAAAAATACGCAAGTTACCCAACCTCTTAGAAATTCTTTCATCTTTGTAACTTAGAATTTCTTAAGGTTAAGAGTCTTAACCTGTGTTGTATTTAGAGAACACCTCTGATATTTTATCAAGTGTTCATCCCAAACTCCTTTACTTGTAAACCAGTTTGGTCCCTAAAGTCTTAGTCTGTATACTAAGCATTTGTAACCTCATTCCTTTGTGGTCTGAGTCAGAAGTCTCTTGTCTTAGTGACTTGAGCATTGAGAAGTCTCTTGACTAAGTGTCTTGAGCATTGGAAGCCTCTTTCTTAGTGATTGAGCAGTGGAAGCCTCTTCCTTTGTGGTTGAGCACTAGAAGCCTCTTCCTTGGTGGTTGAGCAACTGGAAGTCTCTTTCTTAAGTGATTGAGCAAGTGTAATCTTCAGATTATAGTGAAACTCTCTTGTTGGAAAACAAGGGGACTGGACTACTTCTCACATTGAGAAGGAACCAGTATAATTTCTGTGTGTCTCCCTTCCCTTACCTCTTTAACTTGTTTAATCCGCTGCATTTAATTCTGATAATAGTTCAGAACCTGGTTCTGAACTTGTGTTAAGCCTTTGAAAAGAAAAAGAACAAGTTTTTAGAATCACACAATTCAACCCCCCCTTCTTGTGTGTGTGTGTGTTTTTCTCACCTTCAGTTGGTATCAGAGCCCCGGTTCTGATATTAACACTTAACAGTGTGTCAGTAGGATCCTGAGAAAAACATGACCTCAACTAGTGGTTCACCTCCACCCTCTCCCAGAAATTCACCATCTCCCAGAAATCAAAGAAATGTACAATATGACTATGGTACTAAAGAAAAGAAGTCTAGGTCACACAATAAACCTCCTATGTTTACTGGTGACCCAGAAAAATTCTCTTGGTGGAAGAGTAAAATGTATAGTTATATTATTGGGGTTGATGATTCACTATGGGACATCATAGAAGATGAAATCACCATTCCAGTTGATGAAGAAGGTGTTGCTGTCAACAGAAGAGCTCTGAGTGATGCAGAAAGAAAGATCTATAGGAAGCATCACCATGTCAGAGGTATCATTGTGGACTCATTACCTCACACTGAGTATCAGAAGCTGAGTGACAAGTCCACAGCAAATGCCATATTCACATCCCTCTGCTCTAACTATGAAGGCAATAAGAAAGTTAGAGAAGCTAAGGCAAACATTCTTGTTCAGCAATATGAACTGTTCAGAATGAAAGAGGATGAAAATATTGAGACTATGTTCTCAAGATTTCAGACTCTGGTTTCTGGACTTCAGATTCTGAAGAAGAGTTATACCACAGCTGACCATGTGAATAAAATCCTTAGAAGTCTGCCATCTAAATGGAGACCTAAAGTGACTGCTATTGAGGAAGCTAAGGATCTGAATACTTTAAGTATTGAGGATCTTATAAGCTCCCTCAAGGTGCATGAACTAGGACTCAATGAGGATGAGTCTGTTAGAGAACCAAAAACATTGGCTCTGAAGTCTAAAAGAAAACCTGCTAAAGCTTTGAAAGCTATTGAATCTGAAGAAGAGTTTCCTGAGGGAAATTCTGATGAAGATTCAGATGCTGATGAGCTTGCAATGATTTCTAAAAGACTTCAGTATCTGATGAACAGAAAGAAAAAATTCTCTAACAGGAGCAGTAACTTTAGAGGATCTAGTTCTGGTTCAAAGAAGGATATCCAGAAGGAAAGCTGCTACAACTGCAAGAAGCCTGGCCACTTCATTGCTGATTGTCCTGATCTTCAGAAAGAAAAATCAAAGGAAAAAGCAAAGAAATCCAGCTCAAAATCCAGCAGTTTCAGAAATAAGCTCAAAAAGAGTCTCATGGCAACATGGGATGATCTGGATAATGAGTCAGAATCTGATGAGGAAGAAGCCAACCTGGCCCTGATGGCAATTGGATCTTCTGATGCAGAATCATGCTCAGATTCTGATGAAGAAGATGAGGTATACTCTGAACTCTCTAGATCTGAATTGATTGAAACAGTTAATGATCTTATGAGTCATCTTAAGAGCAAGTTAAAAGAAATTAAATATTTGAAAAATCTAACTAACTTGCTATCTGAGGAAAATCTTAAACTTCAGAATCAAATTTTTGAATATGATGAAGAAGTTGAAGAACTCAGAAAAGAGGCTCATAAGAAATCTGAAGAGGTTCCTAATGAACAAGAAATAGCTCTTCAGGATTTCATATTAACTGGATTCAATAGAACCAAAATTGCCTCTATGATGTATAATATGATCAGAAACAAAGGTGAAGGCATTGGCTATGATTCATTTAAACCTTCAAATGAATTAAACTCACCTTCATGCTCTGAAGATATTTTAAAAGGCAATGGTATATGCTTTGTGCCTGCTTCTGATAAATCTGAGAAGTTGAAAGTATCAGAATATGAGACTAAGTCTGAAGTTCTGAACAACTCAGACTCTGAAGCTTCTGAACCTAATGGTAAGATGAAGGCAACTGTTAAAACCTTGCCTAAATCTAAGCCAAAAGGTCCTAAGCCTAAGAGTAAGAAGAAATCAGACTCTGAACCTGAAAAAGTTCAGAATCTGAAGTGTTCAGAACCTGGAACTAGTAAGTCTCAGAATCTGAATAAATCTGATTCAAATTTTTCAAAGACTGGGTTTATTAAAGCTTCAAAATCTGTTAAACCAGTCAATGAAAAACATTTTCAATCTCAGAATGTTAAGAAAAGCAAGCAAAAGCAAACCAATCAGTTTCATGCTTCTGATTGTTTTAAGAAAGGCAAAACTGAAGCTTGCCTTGTGCCTGAAGTAAACAAAGTTAGAATTCTGAAGAGATCAGAACCAAAGTACTCAATGGTTCAGACTCTGAACAAATCAGAACCAAAGACCTTCAAGTCCAAGGTTCTGAAGAAATCTAAATCCAAACCATTAAGAACTCAGGTTCTGAAGAACTCAGGTTCTGAAACTCAGACTTATTCAAGATATAAGGATTCATATCCTAAGTATCAGAACAAGTCTGAACATCATAACTTCAGACACAAGTTCAAAAAGCCAAAACCTTTCAGGACTAACCCCAAAGGACCCATGAAAATCTGGGTACCTAAGTCTGAGATAATTTCAATTGCAGATATGCTTAACATCCAAAGAAAAGGAAAGGTCCTGGTACCTGGACAGTGGATGCTCGCATCATATGACAGGGGACAAGTCTATGTTCCAAACCCTGACTCTGAAAGAGGGAGGAACTGTGGGGTTTGGAGGAAGTCAGAAAGGAAAGATCATTGGTACTGGTAAGATAGGTAATTCTTCCCTGTACATTGATAATGTTTGGCTGGTAGTTGGACTTAGACATAATTTACTTAGCATAAGTCAATTATGTGATAGTGATTATGAAGTCCTGTTTAATAAGAGCACTTGCACTGTAATCAACAATGAAAATAAGTCTGTAGTGTTCAGAGGCTGTAGGAAAAACAATGTTTACAAAATAAACTTTTCTGATTTGGTTCAGCAGAAGGTAGTTTGCCTTCTGTCTGTGAGTGATGAGAAATGGGTGTGGCACAAAAGGCTGGGACATGCTAACTGGAGACTCATCTCCAAGCTTAGCAAGTTACAGCTGGTCAGAGGCTTACCCCAGATTGATTATCACTCAGATGCTCTGTGTTCAGCATGCCAAATTGGAAAATTTTCTAAAACTTCTTTTAAATCAAAGAACATTGTTTCCACCTCTAAACCTCTAGAGCTACTTCACATTGATTTGTTTGGCCCTGTTGGGACAGCTTCAATCAATGGGAAGAAGTATGGACTTGTTATTGTTGATGATTATAGTAGGTCGACTTGGGTTAAATTCCTCAGAACCAAAAATGAAACATATGATGTGTTTTTCAAATTCTGCAAACAAGTACAAACAGAAACTGATTTGAAAATTTTGAAAATCAGAAGTGATCATGGTGGTGAATTTGAAAATGAACCTTTTGAAAACTTTTGTGAAGACCATGGAATTCTCCATGAGTTCTCATCTCCTAGAACCCCACAGCAAAATGGAGTTGTAGAGAGAAAGAACAGGTCTTTACAAGAAATGGCCAGAACCATGATCCATGAATCTAAAATTGCTAAGTACTTTTGGGCAGAAGCTGTAAACACAACATGTTATATTCAGAACAGGATCTATATCAGACACATTCTGAATAAAACAACATATGAACTGTTTAAAGGAAGAAAACCAAGTATTTCTTATTTTCATCAGTTTGGTTGTACATGTTACATACTAAACAATAAAGTCTACCTAAAGAAATTTGATGCCAAGGCTCAAAAGGGTACCTTTTTAGGATACTCAGAGAGATCTAAGGCATACAGAGTGTATAATTCTGAAACACATGTTGTTGAAGAAGCTATACACATTAGGTTTGATGATAAGAAGCCTGGTAGTGAAATACCAGAGCTGGTTGAGAGTTTTGCAGATGTCAGAATCTCAGAAGAACCTTCAGAAGCTGAACCCAGTTCAGGTTCTGATGAAGGTTCAGAAGCTGAAAACAATGAAGACTCTGAGAAACTCTCCAACAATGACACTACTCCTGGAGCTAGTCAAGACCAGCATGGTTCTGAACAAATCCCTGATGGCCCTTCAGAAGCTAATCCACCCAGAACCTCATTCAAGTACAAGTCTTCACATCCTGAGGAGTTGATCATTGGAAATAAGAACAGTCCAAGAAAGACAAGATCAGCATTCACTCAGAATGAGTCCATGCTTGGCCTGTTATCCATGATTGAGCCTACAACTGCTGATGAAGCACTTGCTGATGATGGTTGGATTGTAGCAATGCAAGAAGAGCTGAATCAGTTTCAGAGGAATGATGTATGGGATCTTGTTGCAAGACCTGATCAGAAGAACATCATTGGAACAAAATGGGTGTTCAGGAACAAGCTCAATGAACAAGGAGAAGTGATCAGAAACAAGGCTAGATTAGTAGCTCAAGGGTACAGCCAGCAAGAAGGAATAGACTACACTGAAACTTTTGCTCCAGTAGCAAAACTGGAAGCAATCAGGTTACTTCTTTCTTATGCTATTAACCATGATATCATCTTGTATCAAATGGATGTTAAGAGTGCTTTCTTAAATGGTGTGATTTCTGAAGAAGTGTATGTCAAACAACCTCCTGGTTTTGAAGATGTTAAATATCCAAATCATGTTTTTAAACTTAAGAAGTCTTTGTATGGTCTGAAACAAGCTCCCAGAGCTTGGTATGAAAGGCTTAGTAACTTCTTAATTAAAAATGGTTTTGTAAGAGGTCAAGTTGACAATACACTCTTTAGAAAAACTGTTAAGAAAGAAATCTTAATTGTACAAATCTATGTCGATGATATCATATTTGGTTCTACTAATGCCTCCCTTTGCAAGGAATTTTCTAAGTTAATGCAGGATGAATTTGAAATGAGCATGATGGGTGAGCTGAAATTCTTCTTGGGAATTCAAATCAACCAATGCAAAGAGGGTGTTTATGTTCATCAGTCAAAATACACCAAGGAGCTTCTGAAGAAGTTCCAGTTGGATGATTGCAAGCTGATGACAACACCAATGCATCCTACCTGCACATTAAGCAAAGAGGACAATGGCTCTAAAGTAGATCAGAAGCTGTACAGAGGTATGATAGGTTCTCTCCTATATTTAACTGCTTCTAGGCCAGATATTTTATTTAGTGTATGTCTGTGTGCCAGATTCCAATCAGATCCTAGAGAATCTCATATGACTGCTGTCAAGAGAATCTTCAGGTATCTGAAAGGAACAACTAATTTGGGACTTCTGTATAAGAAATCTCTAAATTATAAGCTAGTTGGATTCTGTGATGCTGACTATGCTGGGGACAGGATTGAAAGAAAGTCCACCAGTGGAAACTGTCAGTTTCTTGGTGAGAATCTGATATCCTGGGCCAGCAAGAGACAAGCAACCATTGCCTTGTCAACAGCAGAAGCAGAATACATCTCAGCTGCAAGTTGTAGCACACAACTGCTCTGGATGAAACATCAATTAGAGGATTATCAGATTCATGCAGATAATATCCCAATTTATTGTGATAATACTGCTGCTATATGTCTGTCTAAAAATCCAATTCTGCATTCTAGAGCCAAGCACATAGAAATAAAACATCATTTTATAAGAGATTATGTTCAGAAGGGTGTTTTAGATATTCAGTTCATTGATACTGATCATCAATGGGCTGACATATTCACAAAACCCCTAACAGAAGAAAGATTCAATTTTATTAAAAAGAATCTGAACATGCACTTTATCTCTTGAAAATGTGCTTGAATCTGAATGAATTCCTTGATTCTGAGTCTATCATAAGCTAAGACTTATCAAACACTCACCTTCTGAGAGTTTGAATAAAGTTAAGCCTGAAAAACTTCAGAGTCTGAAGGATCAGAACCTGGATTTTCTGACTTCTGAATCTGATAAAAATCTAATGTTGGTCAGAATCTGATAAGTATAGCTATGGGCAATGATGATTAAAGCTTTGAAAGTTATACTCTAATCCTCCCAAAGTCATCAATTTAAAAATGTGATTTTCTACTCTGATATTCATTGTTAAAATTGCTTGACAAATAATTTTCAATTGGTATCAATCTGTTTTCAAACTGTTTAGCACAAACACATTTTTTTTTAAAATGCTCAAAGTGTTTCAGACATGTTCAGTCTTAAGAACTTATTTTATCTTGGTATCAGCACTAAAGTGTCAATTTGGTATCAGACTCTGAGGTAAACCTTCATATTTTGAAATCAGGTTCTGATACAAGTTCAGCAGTTTCAAAAAAAAAAAACTGTATTTTGGTATCAGACTCTGCGATAAAAACTTATTGCAAAGTTTGCTCTGATACTTTCTGTTGGTATAAGCCCTAGAGGCCAATAGTTTATGTCAAACTTTTATATGTATCATGACTTTTATTATTGAATAAAATATGGCGTTCTTTATTACACTTGTTATAAGATAAATAAAGTCCCTAGAATAGTTGGTTCATGTGATGGAATATTAAGTGTGACTTAATCATGAGATTACATCAACGAAAGAACACTATTCTTAAATGTATCCGTAGTCAAGCTTTAATATGAATTGGGATAATATTAAAGCATGGAGACTATTATGTATGTAGACTGATGACCACATCTCATGGGTCATGAATATGAGATATTAAGTCTATACATAGGTATAAGTATTAGGAGTAATATTTATACTGGATTGACCCATCGTGAGAATACTACATAGTATGTTATGAAATCGTCATAAGTTATTCTCACAATGATAATAGTGTATATCACTCTTAGACCTGAAACCACTATGATCCCTAGATGTGGACTCAAGTGTTTTATTGCCATTCAAACGTTGTCTGTAACAAGATGACTATAATGTTGGTTAATGGGCACTCGACGAATCATGCTGAGGGACATGAGTGTCCTAGATGGGATTTGTCCCTCCTCATAACAGGAGATATATCTTTAGGCCTCTTGATGGAATATGACTGGAAAAATGCATGGCCATGCCGAATTAAGTCAATATGAGATATTGGACTTATTCGTTGTTCAGTATATTTCGGGATCAAGAAATATAAATATTGAGCAAGCAAGGGTGACGTAATCTATGCCTTGTGTTCAATAAAGATATTAGGACAAAGGAGTAATCGTACACATAGATATTATCATGGAAAAGGTTTCGTCAGATCACTTGACATTCTTGTCACTTGGGTAGCAGTGATGTGTTGCTAGATACCGCTCACTGTTTATAATATTAAATATAGGATTTAATATTATTGCCAACGTTACAAGAACCTATAGGGTCACACACAAAAGAACGGTAAAAAGGAGAAATATAAGGAAGACTTATATGATGGGGTACGTTTAGCAATAGGCGCTAATTAGTTAGCGGAAGCTGATGGGTTAATGGGCTTTTGAAGCTCAAGCTGATTTTGTGCAGCAAGGAGTTCTATAAATAGAAGCTCTAGTGCTGAAATCAGCTAGTGCTTTTTCGTCTAACCCTAGAGCAAAACCGTAACCCTTATTCTCTCCCTAACCTCTGATCGCTTGGCTAGCACCGGGAATCAAAGGAAGCCGTTCGTGTGGACGAGTAGAGGCTTTGCTTACTTGCTCAGCTGTGATCAAAGAAACAGTTTCTGCATTACAAAGAGGTAACAATTCTATCACTGATTCATGTGATATTCGTAATGATCCAAGGAAAGGAAATCAAAAATTTTAAACTTCCGCTGCACTTTATATGTCGATTTCCCTTCACTTTCTTGCATGCTTTGGCTCTGATACTGAACACTATTTGGTTGTTTTGCTCTGATACTGAACACTTCTTGAAAAGTTTTGCTCTGATACTGAACCAATTTGTACTGAACAAGTCATGTCTGAACACAGAATGGCATAGTCAGAAGCTCCAAACCTTTTCTACTTCTGAAAAGCATTATATTTTTAATGCAAGTCATATACTCATTGAAAATCAAGTAGGCTCTGATGACTATCCTTGCTGCTTGGTTATCCATATGATTGCATAAATATCTCACAAACCTTTGTTCAACCCCCCCTCACTCTGAATCCTTTTGAATTGTTTTTCAAACTCTTTTAAAAAGGGGGAGACTGAACTGCTTTGATACATGCTTTCAAACTCTTTTAAAATCCTTTTCTGCTCTGATACAGATATATTTTCAAACTCTCTTGATAAAGGGGGAGAAATTTTCTGTCTTGGGGAGTTAGTAAAACTTTTTGTTGATGACAAAAGGGGGAGAAAAGTAAAACAAGTATTAAAGCACCTGAGCTCAAAAATAAGTTAAAATTGTCAGAAGTTAAGCCTATCAAGCTCTGATACAATTGTTTAGCTCTGATACAATTCTGAGTGAATTTAACTTATGAGAACTGTTTTAACTCTTAGCCTCTGAAGTGAAATTCTGGCTCTGATACAATTCTGTGAGATACATTACTCTTAGTGAGTAAATTGAATCTAAAATAACTTGGATAAGACTCAGGGAGCTTACAAAACTCATCCTGTGGATTATCAGACTCAGGGGGAGCTTACAAACCTCACACCCTGTAGTTAACTTGTTAATTAAGTTAACAACAATTTTCTGATTTAATACTTATGTTTGTCATCATCAAAAAGGGGGAGATTGTTGGAACAAAATGTGTTTAACAAGTCTCTTACAAAGTAAGGGGGAGATTGTTGAAACATTTATGTGTAAACATATCTCTCTTTATGGTTTTGATGATAACAAAGTATTAAAGAGAAAATTGGTTATTTGCTAATGCTTTGTTCAAGTGTTTCAGAACCACATGCTTAATAAGTATTGATTGATAATGGTTATGAAAGAACAAGCTAAAGAGCAAGAAGGAAAGCCAAGAAGCAAGGTTGCAAAGCTAGAAAGAAACTGGGTCTGAAGAAGTGCTCCTGAAGTAGCGATACTGAACTGAGAAGCTTCTGAAGTGGTCCTGAAGTGGTACTCCTGAAGTGCAGCTTCTGAGTCTGAAGGCAGCTTCTGAAGTCTGGGTGCTTCTGAAGAAGTCAACGCAGAGTCAACTCCTGAAGCCAGCTTCTGATGCACTGTTCACAGAGAAGCTTCTGAAGCTGATGTGGCTTTGATATTGACCAGTACTGTGCGCATTTAATGCCTGGATGTGTCAGAACAACTCAATGGAACAGTTGTCTCCCTGACCCAAACATTCTCCAGCTTTTAAGGTAGGCCATTTCAAAAATGGCAACTGCTCTGTTCTGTCTGATAAAGTGCAGCACACATTTGCAGTAACCTAGCCCAATTGCAACGGCTCTTTCCTCAAATCAAGCAAATCTTCAAACAACTATATTTTCATCTATAAAAGGAAGAAGATTTGAAGAAGAAAATGGCTAAGACTCTTGAAACAAAGAACTGAACTCTTGCTTTGTTTTGCTGTCAAAAATACGCAAGTTACCCAACCTCTTAGAAATTCTTTCATCTTTGTAACTTAGAATTTCTTAAGGTTAAGAGTCTTAACCTGTGTTGTATTTAGAGAACACCTCTGATATTTTATCAAGTGTTCATCCCAAACTCCTTTACTTGTAAACCAGTTTGGTCCCTAAAGTCTTAGTCTGTATACTAAGCATTTGTAACCTCATTCCTTTGTGGTCTGAGTCAGAAGTCTCTTGTCTTAGTGACTTGAGCATTGAGAAGTCTCTTGACTAAGTGTCTTGATCATTGGAAGCCTCTTTCTTAGTGATTGAGCAGTGGAAGCCTCTTCCTTTGTGGTTGAGCACTAGAAGCCTCTTCCTTGGTGGTTGAGCAACTGGAAGTCTCTTTCTTAAGTGATTGAGCAAGTGTAATCTTCAGATTATAGTGAAACTCTCTTGTTGGAAAACAAGGGGACTGGACTACTTCTCACATTGAGAAGGAACCAGTATAATTTCTATGTGTCTCCCTTCCCTTACCTCTTTAACTTGTTTAATCCGCTGCATTTAATTCTGATAACAGTTCAGAACCTGGTTCTGAACTTGTGTTAAGCCTTTGAAAAGAAAAAGAACAAGTTTTTAGAATCACACAATTCAACCCCCCTTCTTGTGTGTGTGTGTGTTTTTCTCACCTTCATTCTACACATCCCCATCCATCGGAGGCTCTCGAGTGACGATAATGTGGGATACGACAGAGGTATGATGTTGCTGCAGGAGGGTTGGTTTGACGGCGGTTGAGGCTGATGACGAGACAAAGGCGCAGTGGGGTGGTTATATTAGTATAACTAACCTAAGGAAACATTATGACACACTCTTTCATAGGTGCAATGAGTTGGAGCAACCTGCTGCTGATGATGAGGAGGAGCAGGCGACGGTTAGGGCGCAATGCATCAGGACGTTTTTGTTGTACTTGGTTGGCATCACCATTTTCGCCAACAGGAACAACAAAAGCGTTCAGTTGTTGTGGCTGGAGATGCTTGTGGATTTGGACACGGTAGGGGAGTGGTCTTGGGGCGGGATGACACTTGCTTGGCTCTACCACTAGCTTTCTCATGTTACAGACCCGACCAGAGGCGCCGTTGGCGGTTACATGATTCTACTTAAGGTAGTATTTTTTTTTTCTATAACATATCATAAATGACTTACAATATTATTGTGTATGTTTATGAGTTTGTGATGCTGAAATATTTGTTTGTAGGGATGGATATTGGCACACTTCAGGAACATGTATACGAGGAAGCTGAATCCAGACTATCATGTTGTTATGCCGCTTGCTGTTAGATGGGGTCTATCCAGGGGCCATGCTGATAGTGCACACTATCGTGGCCTCATTGATCTGATGATCAATTCTGATGTGACCTGGAGGCCGTACGAGGACCGGTGAAACATCATGCCTTTCCAGGACATTTGCTGGTGCTTCGGTTGGATCATGGCTGGCAATACGACCATGTGCCTTCACTTGTCGAAGCGGGTTCTCAAGTAGTACAGATATGTGCAGATCGTCCCCATATCTCTGACTGATTTTCAGGCTCTTCAGGCTGAGGCAGTTGGTGTGGCCTTCCAGGAATTTCTGCTCTATGTTCTTCCACAAGCGCTTCGGGATCGGTCGACATCAGAGGCTCGATAGTGGAAGTATCAAGATGGGTACATAAAATGGTTCTACCGTGTATCTCATCCCATCATGACCGACCCTGATGTTGTTGTTGAGGACGCGCCTCATGTCCCTCCTTACGAAGAGGTTATTGTTGAGCATCAGTATGCTAGATATGTTCCCGACCCACTGCAGATTATTGCGAACACCAGTACGCTGACGTATAACCAGCGTGACTTAACTCACGCTGGTGTATAACCTGCATGACTTAACTCCCGCTTGGTAGATGTCAGTGTGACTTAATTCACGTTGCGTTCTTTTATAACCCTGACAGAACCTCACTTCTCCATTTCACTTCTCAAATCTCTAAAAAATCTCCCAAATCATCCAACCTCAAATTTCTTCAACTTCAAATCACCCACCACTACAACAACAAGTAAGTTTTCATAATCAATTACCATTGTCATTTTATGTTTATATGTTACATTTTTCCTCTTAAATTATAAATTTCTTAGTTTTAGGGTTTGTTTAAATTTTGATTTTTTTGGCAAGAAATGATACAATGTTTACATGTAAATGACTTATGTTGCTTAAACGTTTAGATGTTTGCATGTTTATGTTCTAGTTTTAGGGTTTATGTATAATTTGCACTCCAAGTGTTTGATGAAGTATTTGAATGAGTTTTTCATTGATTGTTTTTAATATCTTGTTGTGTAGAACTGAAACAATGGGCAATTTGTTCAACGCTCAAGTATGCTTCAACGATGGAAACCCTAATTTTTTCAAGGTTCAGGACGATGTCACGTTAAAAGATTTGAAGGATTAACTGAATGAATGGAGACACGAGGAGGGTGAAATACGTTTGATATAAACGTCCAACAATGTTAACGTTAAGCCGGACGGAGTTAACGGACGACGACGTGAGGAGCATGTTCTCGTTATATCGCCAAAACAACATGTTGTTCCCGAGGATCGAGATAGATGCTACGTTGCTGAGGTCGCGTGAAGATATTCTCAAGAGTTTGATTCGGCAGGATGAAGATGTTTAGGTAGTATTATTATGTTGTGTCACTATTTTGTTGGATTTTAGTTTAATTTTTGTAGTTTGCTGAAGATGTTCGCAGCATTGAAGTATCTTTTACTTAGCGTAAGGGTTTGCAAGTCTCTTTGGAAACTCAAAAGAATGAAGAGAACACAACATGTATTATGTCGAATCAGCTATATAGGTTCTCACATCGAATTCTTTCGTATAAGAAGGGTGTGACAAAAGGGAATGCAATTCTAAGATGTTGATTTGTGCTTGATCATGCTCCTCTGTCAATTGAAACTTGTCAGTTGGCAGGGCAGTAAGATTAAGTTCAAAAGAATATATTGGAATGCATTCCTTTTTGTCATGACTCATCTTATATGAGGGAATTCGATGTGAGAACCTATATAGTTGATTAGGTAGAATACATGTGTTGTGTTCTCTTCATTCTTTTGAGTTTCAAAGAGACTTGCAAACTTTTACGCTAAGTAAAAGACACTTCAATGCCAACATCTTCAGCAAACTAACAAAAATTAAACTAAAATCCAACAAAATAATCACACAACATAATAATACTACCTAAACATTTTCATCCTACTGAATTATTTATTATGTTAGTTTTATATCTCAAAACTAACGTTACTTAAGTCACGCTGGTTTCGTTACTAGCAATTTTGTCTGGTGAAGAGCAATTTCCTTTCATGAATCCATTTATGTCCCTAGCTATTTGATAAAAAAAATCTCGTGGCATTTTTTTTAGTACAAAAACACACACCGGGAACTAGAGCTCCTCGCCTCCGAATTCACAAACCTCGGCTTAGCAAGAACCGGAAACGCACGCAGTTAAGCAAGGGTTCGTAAAATCACTTCCCACCCTTTTTCCTTCAAATTTTTCTCTTCCCAAAAAGATTAACCCTACAATTTCAACAAAATAAAAATAAAAATTACCCCCGTTCATTTTTACTATTTTTCCTTCTTTCTTTCATTCAATCAACTCTCTTATTTCCGCATTGAAACGAAGAACGAAAAGTTTTTGTTATTTATGCGTGTTTATGGCGACGGCACCGAGCAACAATTCAACGGCGAAGGTCGGAACCCTAGGTCTAACAAATTCACCGGTAACTTCATCGGCGCCGAAATCTCAACGCGGTCAGAACAAACCTAAGTGCAAACAGTGTGGCAATGTTGCTCGTTCTAGGTCTAACTCCTTTTGTTTCAAACTTAGATTTTACTTTACTCGTTCATGATTTTCGATTCTGATTTTTTATTTTATTTTCAGGTGTCCTTATGAGCAATGCAAGAGTTGCTGTTCGAAGAATCAAAATCCGTGTCCGATTCATGGTTAGTTTTCTTCTTTTTGTTGCGATTTTGTTTTCAATTTTATGCTTTTTATGATTTTCTTGATGGTGTTTGGGTTATGGGTTATCTTGGTTTTGATGCTAAAATGTTGAAATATAATAGGAGTTCAAGTACTAGGGATATATTTGAGAATTTAAAGTACTACGACAGTGTAAAATTATTTTACAGCGATGTTCGGTTAAATTTCATTGTTTTGCCACATCATACCACTCACATAAGTGTGTTTTGAATTTGATTGTATGTAGTGGCAAGATAGAGTTTTTATTGGTTGTCTATCTGAAACGTATTTACACTGACGGTGCATCTCCGTTTAACTCGATGTTTGAACAATAACGTAAGTTTCTAGATGATTACTTTTGGCGATAATTGCTTCGCTCAAATATTTCTTAGTGTTAGTTAAATTGAAAGCAAACCATTGCACAACACAAATTATTTATTATTAAGAAACAAAAAAGCCAGCAGCCCATAGGGTTAATTTGCTTTCTGCCACTATCTGGGGTTAGCTACTTTGGTTTGTTAGAGGCAAAAGGAAGGGACTTCATTGTTGTCAGAATCCTGATCAGAATCGTGAAAACCCACAATTTTGCGATTTCACTCACCCTTATCGATCCGGATTGTGAATTGAATCCTGACTTGAGTAAAATCCCTGTGAAATAGCATGAAAACATGAAATCGGCGTGAAATCGTGCGATTCCATACGATTCTAGCTTTGAGTCGTTTATGTTTAAGCTTTGTGACTCGATTGTTTTATGTTTAGGATTTGAGATTTGGTTGTTTTATGTTTGTTTAAGATTTGAAACTTTGAGTAGTTTATATATAATATATATTCAGTATTATTTTGTTTTGGTAGGATCCTTCAAATTTGGTTGTGATTTTATGTTTTATGATCTTGCTATCCCCTTTCGATCTGATGCAAGATCTCGATTTTGACAACCTTAGTTTCATGAGTATTTGGGTTACAAAGCACTTAAATCTTGATATTGATTACAAAGATATTATATTTTCCTTTTTTATTCGAGGGGAGGCATGTTTCTTTTGGATAGAAGTGAAACATATGATTTAAATAAAAATGAAACATATGTTTTAGTGTCCAGAGTAATAGTAATTAAGATACTGCCTTTCTGGTCTAGAGCTTTCTAACATGGCTAGCTTATATATTTTGAAATTGGAAAATGCCCTCTAAAGGGTGCATCGGCTCTTGAATTCTTTTATTTGACGGTATTTTTAAAACATCCCCACTTTAGAGGAGCCTTATCATCAAAGACTTGGTGTGAGTTAAGAAAATGTAACGTAACACAAAAAGGATGCAATTATTTCAGTGAATCGTCAATCCTTTTGCAAGATTTACAATATCTGTTACTTTCTATTACTCATGTTGATATTTCCCATAATTGAAAGATCCTAACAGCTTTTCATCCCCCGCCCCCCTCTTTTTCATGTCATATGGTGAATGTAGTGTTAAAAGCCAGTACAATTCCTGACAACACTCCATCTTCTGGTGCTGCCCCACTTGATCGGAAATCCTTTGAACCACCCCCGTCAATGTAAGTTACAAGCATCAACACCCTACATTTAGATCATATTCGTTATGTTAGTTTTATATCTCAAACATGTTAATCTTCATTGAAAATAAATTTGGTTAGACACTATTTGTTTTTTGCGGAATAGCATTGCTATTCTTCTTTTGGAAGCTTGGCTGGACTTTGTAGTGCAGTACCTACAGTTATCTTGTATATACCTCACATAATTCATGCTATTTGCTACAATATTGTCCAAACTTTCAAAGGTTTATTTGTCTCAAACTCTACTGCAAGAGGTAGCAGGCGCGCACACACATTTTATTTTTTATATTATTAGATTTGGTTAATATCTTTGTATTATTAAAATAGATTCATAATATGCACTTTTTGGAATTTAGAGACCATTTATGGTAAAATGAAGGAATATCAAGTATATTTAGAACGAGCTAGATCTCGCCAACAGGACTTCCTATACCCACTTATTTTTCGGGAGTATATTTATGGACTTGCTTATAGTCATAATTTTAATAGATCCATTTTTGTGGAAAATGTAGGTTCTGACAATAAATATAGTTTACTAATTGTAAAACGTTTAATTACTCGAATGTATCAACAGAATTATTTAATCATTTCGGCTAATGATTCTAACAAAAATCCATTTTTGGTATGTCACACTATACAATACATGAGATAAATTTAGAGTCAGATGAGTCTAACTACTTATGCAATAGAATTTAGCAATCTCTAACTGATTAACAAGAACTAACAGTTTGAAGCCCATGACTTAGCTAACCCCTTGTGATTGATACAATGTACTCCAAGTTCATTCTCCTGTCATCTCCCCTGTCAAACTCAGGGTGTTTTGAGGCATAGTAATCACCCTGAGTTTGGCTCTAAGTGTGCAGAAACCCTATTAGTCAAGGGCTTGGTGAGATTATTTGCTACTCGGTCCAGTGCTGAAATATTATGATGATCAGCTACTTTGGTAGAACATTTTCTGACAAAATATAGATCAAGTTCCACAGCAACACTTCAATTATGACAAAAAACAGTGGTAGAGAAAGGCAACTGTAACTTGGATAAAAGAGACCATCCACACTAGTTTTGCTGCAGTGAGAGCAATATTCCTGTACTCTGCCTTGGCATCAAGTCTGGCCACAATTGGTTGGCTGGTTGCTTGGTAGACCACCAAGAAATCAAGTTATTGTCAAGAAAAATGCATGCGCAGCCTGTCATCAATATCTGAAGTCTAATAAACACCACTGAATGCGCAGACTGTAGAGGCAGAATGTGGCTGTAAAAGAGCCAATGAGCGGCAATGCCTTGCATAGGATGGAATAGAGTAAAATGGAATAACATCAATATATTCAAAATCCATTCCACCCTACATCACCAATCCAAACACCCCCCCACCAATTCTACTGTTCATCAGAGGTTTCAGCCATGACTGATCAACCTTATTTACTGAAAACCCAATTTCAGGTCTAGTAATGGTTTGCATATTGAAGAACTCCCACTGGGCACTACAAACCTGTAAAGCTGAAGATCATACATGGGTCTCCAATCTGCCATAACATTCTTTCTAGGAGGTCCTTGATTTATGTAGTTTGAGTCACTAACAGGGACCCAAGGACGACCTCTGGACCTATGGCCCACAAATAGTCAAGTTAACCTGTCAGAGTGAAAGAATCCAATATGTGCATTTATTATTAAGTTTAGAATCATAGATTGAGATTCAAATTAGCAAATCATATCAATTAGCATTTATTGCACACACGATTGTAAAGAGAGGGGGAGTTGGTCTGATTTCGACATACGTATCAGAGCAGGTTATGATCATATGACCACTAGGGTTCATTTCCGCCGCTGGCGGCGACAAGCTCTAAAGTTTCTCTTACCTCGTTACTATTTGCTACTGGTTATTGTCACAGTGAGGGAAAGAATTGAAATGCTATTGACACAAAATTGAGAGTGAACTTTGTTGATTGTGTGTTACTACGCTATATTTACAAAGAGAAGAAACGAAACAGGGAGACGCCGTTTTCTGTACCAGTCCTTGTAATTGATTTTTGAAAAAACCCTTAAATTTCATTTAAACATACTGGGTGTTGTCACCTGACCTGACCCATTTTTCAGCAATTAAACATGTGCGATCTTAACGGCAGTACCAATGGTAGTCAAAATTGAGAGCCAACGTGTGAGATCATGTGGTTATGCGATCTTCATAGGTCTTGTCGAGATCGCACATGGGAAGAATCACAAATTGGCTGGAAGCGGCTGGGATCGTCTGTCAGCCATTTTCTCTGGTCATGTTGCACAAAGCCTTGTTTTGTGGGTCAGGATCACGACCCGATTCTTTAAAACGACACTGTCATTAAAGAAAACCCTAAAATAACACGTCAAAAACACATGAAAGGCTGAGTCGATCCATTTCTAACCTGCGACACATTAATTTGTCGCTTTGCTTTTTTGTTTTATATGCTTTGCTTTCTACCAAAGGGGGAGCCTTGGCGCAACGGTAAAGTTGTTGTCACATGACTGAAAGGTCACGGGTTCAAGTCCTTGAAACAACCTCTTGTGGTAAATTAGGGATAAGGCTATGTACAATACACCAAATGGTGGGACTCCTTCCCGAACCCTGCGTATGCAGGGGCTTTAGTGCACTGGGCAACCCTTTACGCTTTGCTTTCCACTCTGTTCTACAACTTGCTTTCTTTTTTGTTTGCAATAATGAATAATTGCTAATGTGATTTAAAAAAGTCAAAACACATACATAATAATAACAATAAAGAAAATATTTTATGCTATACTAGTTTTTAATTAATAAGTATACAATTTATTTGTTTATTAATTAATTGTGGTGTTCTGAAGTTTTATTTTTATGCATATACATGAATTTATATGTCAATTTGTGAATCTGGTAGGATCTTATGATTCTTGTTATGATTCATCAGTTTACGATCTTGCAACTCCTTCCTGATCCTATGTAGGATCTCAATCTTTACATCTTTGGCAGTACCCTTACTAAGCCATACTTGTCGTACTGAAGCGTTCCCTCTCTGTACACACAACCATTAATAAAGATGAGTACCCGCACACGGTACTTCGCGATTTCCAATGTACTGATTCTTTAGAGATTAATATTGACGATGTTCAATTATTTATTAGTGACATACACCACTCTGGTGAGTGGCCTTTCAATCTTCTCGCCACTCAACTCCCTACTGATATCTTGCAAGAAATGTGGTGTCCTTGTTAACTCAAATGTGAATTGTGGATAGTACTCCTTCCTGTTTACATGACTAAAAGAGCCACACATGGCTAAGTAAGCGCAATACAACTCCTGTGCCTATTACCTATAACTGGTCTTGGATCTGGACTTAAACATTTTCAAAAACATGAAACAGTTTTTATGGCTCATTGTTCATGATAGCCTTCCCACGAATGTTTTTAGATCTTCTCGACTTGTCTCCCATTACACTTCTTGTTGTAGATGTGGTGCAGCTCAAGAGATAACTTTACATGATTTGTAAGTCTGTATGGTTGATGGGCGTATCCGGTGAAGTTTCTGTTTCACTTATCCCCAAAATTTCCTTGCCAATGATGTCATTGGATAAAGTACAATGCTACATAAACTATTTTTAATTCCTTGCTGGTTGGTTTGGAAATCTCATAATGGGAGTTTTTTTTTTCCCCGAAAGGACTGGCTTGTTGTTAATAACATTAAGGCTCTTTTTGATTCCACCTTAAGTGTTTGGTTTCCAACAACAGAACGACATAAGGTTTGTTTCTTGGCAGCCTTTCTTATGAGAATATTGTGAATCTTGATGTGGACGGGAGCTCATTTTGGAACCCGTAGCTATCGGGTTATGGCTGTCTCATCATGAACTCCTCTGGTAATCGGATCATTGGTGTCTCTAGTCTCCATCATTTAGCATATTAGAAGGCATGACTGGCTCCTAGAACCTGTGTTTTCAGCACACCTTGTTGGAAGGTAACCGTTGTGCAGATTGGCTTACCAAGCTCCGGGCCAGCTTGGATTATGGAATGCAAATTTGGAGTCTTTGTTCCCCCGCTCTGTCCATTTCTCTTCTAGCAGATGCATTAGGAGTTTAGATAGTTAGATGGTTGTCCGAGTCTTCTCTTTTCTTCTTTTCCAAATGATAAAAAGAGACCTTACAAAATTATTGTTCCTGATACAAATGTAGATTGGGAAGGTCTCAGTTATAGAAAGTTGGCTTCTGGATTCAGTGTTCTTATTAGATAAAATCTTAAACATAGCTAGTTGCAAGATCTGGAAAAGCAGATTTCAAACTAGACTCTTTCTATGTGTGAAGTTGAATGTTGGAAACAATTGCAAGATTTGAGGTTTTGAAAAAGTAGGTTCTCAGATACTGATTTTTGTAGTAAATTGCCTTGCAGCCAACCTAGGTTTCCATAATAAAAAACTAAGCATTTAGGGATGTCCCTGTATATATAAAACCTTGTTGATTATGTCACTGGAGTTAAGAAAGTTGCAGTAGCATT
This sequence comes from Medicago ruthenica, assembly GCA_018208015.1. NCBI lineage: Eukaryota > Viridiplantae > Streptophyta > Magnoliopsida > Fabales > Fabaceae > Medicago > Medicago ruthenica. Next base: position 78,266,128 of record CM031378.1, on the reverse strand, counting down.
AAATTTGTTGGTAACTTGTATTACTCTTTCAATTTTATCCTTCAAATTATTCAAACTCATCAACTTACATTATTGTTTATATAAATCTCTAATGTTTAAATAAGAGAGACATAATTTATCTTTCTCATGACAACACTTGTTGCTAAGTGGCTTACTAATGTAAAATAATCAAGGGTACTCGGGTAAACAAATAATAAATGGAATGAAAATTTTGAAAGGGGTTTTATGAAATGGAACAAAGAAATTTCACAAGAAAAGTTTGATGAAAATGACATATATTCAGGCCTGAGGGGAGTGTTAATATTATTTGGTTTGGTTGATAGCTTGCACCCATAGTCTGTAGAACAGCAGACATGATCTGTACCTTTTGTAAATAGATGTATCAATTTCTAAAATTTAGAGATTTAATAATTGTCTGTAATTTGCGATTTATTTGAACTTCCAGTTTGTTCTGGTAGTATTTATTTCTAATTCCTTGATTGATTCAATTATATAATCAGATTTCAGATTCTTATATTTTTCCCTTAAGATCATTTTGCTTTTTATATCAGAAGTGCAGGTAGAGCTGCGTCACTTCGACAACTTTCCAATAGTTTTGCTCAGTTCAATAATTTGCATCTTTCACTTCGATCAAAGAAGCCACTAACTAGAAAGGTACATGCACAATATATAAACTAAGATTGATTGAGTATAAAACTTGTTCTCGCAAGCTGTATGTTTCTTGGAAGTAATAGCATTGTGTCTGATTACAGGATGCTGCAGCTATCAACGAATGGAGATTTTCCAAGTTAAAGGAATACAAGGAGCGAAATGTTGAAGTGGAAAATGAAGCTTTTGACCGATACATGCAAAATGTAGATTTGCTGGAAGAAGTATTATCTGTGAAGCATTCAGATGAGGATGTGTCTTCTGCATCGGAGGCTAATCCTACTTCAACAGAGAACAATGAGGTAATGATCCCTGGGTTAAAATTGCAACTAAGGTCAAACTCGACGAGAAGTGATGGTGTTAGAATAAGAATAAAAAAAACCGTAGATGATGGATTGAAGAAGCTTAAGAAGTGTGCTGTAGATGGTGACAGCAATAATGAACAAATCGATGAAGTTGGTGAATCTTCGAATAAGAGAAAGAGGACTGAAAAGTTATCAGCTATAAGTGATCTTCTGGACAAAATTAACAAAGCCCGAAGTGAGGAGGATTTGCAGTCGTGCGTGGAGGTGAAGTTACAGCTTTTCAGTTCAGATGAAGACTCTGCTATGGGGCAACACACAGACAATGAAATGCATCGGAATCAAACTGCTGAAGGGGATGTTGTACCAGCAAAAGAATTGGATTATTCGTTACCAAAATTGGTTGGGTCCTCTGAAATTGATCAAGAAACTCTCAACACCATTGACAAACACTTTTCTTCTCTTGAGTATGTAGAGCAGTTATGAGGTTAGAATTTTTAGTGGTTAAAATTTAGCTTCTGCAGAATGAAGAAATTTAAATGCCGTATCGTATTATTTAAGGAAAATGCTATGTAAAATTAGAATTAGGCAAAACGGAAGCCAAACAATGTCTCTAAAATCAGAACGTATCCATTTTTTGAACTAGTTGGATTATGAACTTGTTATCTTTTTAGTTTAATCATGATCTGATTCAACTGAAGTTAAACAGAAAATTAATCAAATGAACTAATCTAGTCATGATTCGAAAAGAAGTATCACTGGTTCAGTTCGGATGGCCCGTTATGAAGTCGTCATTAGTTTACCATTCTACAATACTCGATACATCCAATTGCGAGTATCTTGTTTATAGTTTTGGTATTTTGTTAAGATTTTTTTTCATAACAAGTTCATTGAAGTTCTATACTTTTATTGTCACAATATATTTTTAGATTAAAAAAATCATTTTGATGTCACAATTTAATTTGAAAATTGATGGCTTCGTGGAATTTTTACCAATATAACTAATTTTTTTATGGTATATACTTTGTGATATCCTTGTCATACTAATTCGAATAACGTAGCTACTACTGATGATGCAATGCGATAGTGTGCAATAATAGTGTGAAACACAATGCACTATCAACTCTCTTTATGGCCTGTATCTTTAGGCAGATCATGGTAGGTATTTTTTTATTTCACATTCTAGATTGGAAATTGAGGAAATAGTGCATATATTCATTTTTCAATTGCAATCCAATCCAATCCCGGTTTTCTAGCTTAGATTGTCTTGTAGTTGAGCTTGAGCATAAGCCCCAAGTACAAACAGCTGTACAGTATTAGTGAATATAGAGAATGGGTGAGTGACTGTGTTGTGGGGTATTTTACTTTTTGGGAGCTGAACTTTGAGGGAAAGGAACAGTAATTTCATCCTTCAATATCACAATGGATTAGCTTTCACAGCTTCATGATGAGACTAATCTCAACTTCGATGACTTAAAGTTCTTATTTTTTTCAAGAGTGTGTTTTGTAGGGATTAAATTAGTACTTATTCTAGTCTACACACTTAGCACTACTTAACCAACTTAGCCACACCAGTTAGATTTTTTTAAAAGGTTAGCGACATATCTTGCGTAAATAGTTTGTGTTTATTTCACTTTGAATAACCATTTATAATTTTTTTATTTGAGATTTTTTAAAGAATAAGATCAAAGTTGTAAGTAATGTACTAGTATGTGATTTTATCTTGTAAAAAATTATTTGCCAAAAGATTCATTCTGATTCTGATCATGCCAGTGGGAAGAGCTCTCTAAAATCCGACTTATCTAAATTTGACTTTTGAAGGGAATAAGACAAAGCTGTTGCTTATACATGAGTTAGGGGCATCCTCGTTGGGCGAAAATAGCTTAAAGCAATAATAAAATGATCAAAAGTATGTAGTACATATTCCTGCCTCTATAATTCTTTTCCTCTGTTCACCATCTTAGCACTTAAGAATGAAGAAATCATTTAATATAAGTCCTTTGGCTAACCGACATAAGAAAGGGAAAATATTTTAAAATATGTTTGATATTGCGGTGAATTTAACAAAATTAAAGTGAACCGTCGTGATTATTTACACCTTCAATAAAGTCACGATACCATCATGAGTTTATCTAATCTAATCCATCGTAATACCAAACAAGAACCGAGTTTATTATGGATATATATTATTGATATGATTACCGACATGAGTCACTTTAGGTAATTTCAAAGTAGAACACGTGCAACTCATCTCAGTAGTTTTCAGAAGTAAAATCTACTAGTAGTTTCAATGGAGCACTCAAAACACTTAATTATGCATAATTTATATTATCTTTAAATCAAAGACTCATCAATTCAAAAGGCTTGTTAGGTTCCAAAGGCACATACCGTTGGGACAATGAAATCCAATCTTTTTTCAATTTCTCCTCCAAGCTTTTGATACATACATATGTATAGTCTTATAGGCATCATCCATTGAGATTGAGCTATGTAGGTTACTTGCTTAATCCACAAGTGCTTATATATATATATATATATAATTTCTTGTCTTTATTTTATTCTCCTCCTCCTACAATGCTACTCGATCCGCACCTACTTTCTTGGTGGGAATGAAACTTTCAATGACATTTTTTTTCCCTTTGACAAAAGGCTGTCAATAGTACTAGTTACTTTCAAGTTTCTATGGCTATATACTCATCTCAACATCAACTTTTTTAGAATCTGCTCATTTATCAAACCCATTATCATGCCATGTCCAAATTTTTTTATCGTTGTAATGATTCTCTCTTACAACATTTTGATTCGTTATGAATTGGTGTTATATTATATTACTAGCCCACCAGAATAAAAGGAAACAAGCAATAAAAAAAGGAATTTTTTTCCGACCCTATTGCGAAAAAAAAAATCAAATCTGACCCCTTTCAAACTTAATAACTAAAATGACACACTTTCATTTCTGGTTGTTTTTTTTGTCATTTTGTGCTCATTACCGCCGTTTGGTTTGGCGGTAATGGCAGGTGGTGGCAGCAAAGTACATTTTTTTTTTTTATTTTTTTCACTACCGCCATTTGGATTGGCGGTAATGAACTTTTATTATTTTTTTTTTCCGTTTTCTCACCTCACCTCTATAAATATTTTACCAAAAGTTCACATCGAAATTAAATATTTTGTCATGCCTTGACATCTAACTTTGGCTTATACCTTGCTATGTGACACGCCGATTCTAATTGGAAAATAGTCAATCTAATTGGATATAAAGATGGAAAATGCTAACAAATGCTCTTAGGATATTGTTTAAATATCTAAAAGTAGTCATTTTTACATTGGAAATTATGTAGTTATGACTTTTACATGTGTTTGACTTATATTTTCAAAACAAAGTTTCTTGTTGTGAGTTCCTTAAACAATGCCTTTAGGACACTTATTAGCAAGACCCTATAAAGATTATCATTAGATAGTAACACGAGGATATCACTGTTTTTTTGAATTAAAACTATCATTAAAAACAAAAGAACATTTCAGGAAACTCATCTTTTTGGATATGAGGATATCACATTCTGACTATGATATTCTGACTATAATAAAACTGGAACTTCAAATTGTAAAACTTGTTATTAAATGGTTCCGCAACTGTTGTACACTCAGCTGACATTTCAACCTTATTTAATGGTCGACAACGGTAAAAAACCTAATTTCTTCTACTTATAACAATTCTTTTCAAATAGAAAAATAGTCTACTAATACTTTGTATAATAACTAAACATGCATTTAGCCTCTTGAACTTCAATGAAGAGTTTTTTTTTTTGTGTCATCTCTTCATAATAATTTTTTCTGTTGATGAATGCTTCTTCCCATTTCTTCCTATCAAGTTCATATCGGTTAGAAATACTCCACATGTGTTCAGCTTGTTTCTCCGCAGTTTATTATGACAAAGAAATTGAAAATACAATAAGGAATATTTTGACCTGAGGTTATGTGATGACAATGATATCTATATATAAACACATTTAACTGTGGCTATGAAACACGGACAGTCCTCGAATTAGAGGTGTCCTGGTGTCAGACACACATCAGTGTCCTTGGGATGTTTCTTTTCGCTATAAGCAGCAATTCTCTTCCTAAAATGGTCGGACAATATTTTGTATTACAAACCCTCCCAATTGTTTATGCATTAAATACGGAAAGAAACACGTTACGCATTAGATGATTATCCTTTTTTTTAGAGGAGATGATACTCCTGTTTATAAATTACAAAATATTTATTTGAATAAAATCTTTTTATTAGCAATGATATATTACTTTTCAAAAATAAAAACAAAACTATGATATATTATCTTTAGTGTATTGTTTAATTCCACTTTTAGATGAGCTAAAATTGTTACTAAAGTTGTAAAATTAATTTTGATATGCCTCGTGTTTTTTATTAAAATTGATTCTAATTTGAAGCTAGAATTAATATTTTTGACTCCATATACACACAATTTTAACACTTCGGTTTGTTATTCAACTCATTTTCTTGAGGTTTGTTTCTCAAGTTTGGTAATATAAAACTTTGTTAAGAGGTAATAAAAACACATTAAGTATTATTTAAATTAGAGATCAAACTTGGATGTTCATAGTCTACAATTTAATTTTGAACTTAATCTAAAATTGAAAATTTTACTTCTGATTTGTTAATTTAAGTGTTACAAATATTAATTAAATAAAAGGTAAAACCATACTATAAAAGTGTTACAAATATTAAGTAACTTTTAAATAATAGATAAATCCTTCACAGTTGATTTTTCCTCATTCTCGTGAATTAAATATGACTCTTAGAGTCATGCATTTCAATCACAAAGAATGTCACATACTATTTACATGACACCACCGATATATCTTGCGAGAATACATATTTCTCTCATTCTTCATGTATTAAGCATGACTCTTGAAGTCATACATGTCATGTGAGATTGAATATCATATATGTTTTGAATACAAAGCAAATATAAATTTCAACTCATATTACAATTATGTATCAGGTATATATTATCTATCAAATAGGCATGACAACAAAACTCATACCGCGGGTACCCGCCCGAACCAAACCCAATTTGACGGGTTTTCCCCGCTTTGTCTGGGCTTGGGTATGAGTTTGGGTTTTCCCCGATTTTAAAACATGGACACGGGACGGGTAACAGAGATATAGGTACCCACCCCGAACCCATACTCAAACCCGTTTCGAATGTAAAAAATCAATTTATTACCCCTTTTATATAAATAGAAACCCAAACTGTAAATCATTTCACTCACACAGTCAGAGTCTCAGTCTTTCAGATGACAATCACTTATCATAGTTCTCTCTTTTCTCCTTTCATATCTCACACTCTCGGCCTCTTTCTTCTCCTTCACCATAGTCATCGATCGCCAACATCTCTTTGCTGGATAATGGATTACAACATTGCGCTCGGGGCTAAAAAATACTTTTATTTTTATTAAAAAAATTATCCACTGTGGGGATGGGGATGAAGCGAGTGAAGGTGAGAAAAACACAAGAGGGGGGGTTGAATTGTGTTGGCTTTTTCTGGTTTCTTTTTCTTGGTGTTTAAAAGTTATTTAGAATTTGTGGTGTACAGATTCTGATACAGAGTCTGATTGCGGCGGATAGTACAGAAACACAAAGATAGAGAGAGAGAGAGAGAGAGAGAGAGAGAGAGAGAGAGAGAGAGAGAGAGCAGACTGATAAGTGGCAGAAAATGAGTAAATTCATGTCTTTTTACAAGACATTTTAGTTACTTGTTTTACAAGTTACCCAAGGAAAAGCATAGAATTTATGAATAAATGCCAAATTATGCTTTTACTTCTTTCCCCATCCATTTGTGCAGGAAAATGCAAGCCAGGACTTGATTTGAGCAAAGAAACAAGAAGAAAATAATTTGGCAACTCGCTCAGCGAGCTAAAGGCGAAAGAATGGCGAGCTTAGGCAGGGAATTTCAGAAGCAGGGGAAGCAATGAGTTCGCCCTGCGAATTTATCATCGCTCAGCGATATTAAAGGCAGTTTAATGCTATTTGAAGACGTGGCTGAAAACCACTGGCAAAGAAAGCTTATCTCGCCGGGCGAATGAAAGCTCGCTGAGCGAGATATCACTTTTAGCTTTTAGTATTTAAGCTTTGTTTCAGACTTTTTTGAGGGATATTATTGGATTATTATTATTACAGTTTAGTAATAGTTTTAGGATATAGTTTTAGACATAAAGTAGGGCTAAAGGAGGTGATCTTCATGGAGCAAGAGTGATTGAAGTGTGGAATCAACTAAGACTCTTTGGGAATTCAAGAACTTAGCTTTGGATCTTCATCTTCCTTCCACTTTTGTATAGTTGTCATGACAATGAACAACTAACCTTCCCTTGTTGGGATTGGAGGTACTCAATATAGCTTTGATGTAATCTTTGATTTTGCAAATATATGATTCTAGTAGTTTATGTGATATTGAAGTTATTCTTGCTTTTCATTCTCATGCTTGATTTAATTGTTATTGAAAAATACCTTTGAATCTAGGGTTATAATAATCTTCTATTAAAACAAGAATTCTAGACATAGAATTGGGTTTTGATAATCACTTAAAGTGTCGGAACGTAAAGCTTTCGTATTGTTTAATAGATTGGGAAATCGTCGATTAAACGATACGATCGATCTCCCGACGTCATTTGGACACGAATGACGTTGTCGAGTGATACGTGATAATTTCGCTAAAATGATAGAATTCATATGCATGATCATTAGAATATTTTCCAGGCTAGATTGACGAACTACGATCCCAACGCTTTTACGTCCTATTACTTGTCGTCTTTAATTCCGCTTTTACATTCCATTAGTTTATAGCAAACAATCTTATAAAACCCTTGCTCAAAATGATAACGATTGTTGAACGGCATGAGATAGCGCACTAGTCCTTGTGGAGACGATATAAAAATACTTACTTTTGTTGCAACCAACACAAACACAAAACAATTTTATACTGGTTCCTCCTATAACCCAGAAGTAGTCCAGTCCCCTTGCACTTCCAAGGGATTTCACTATAGTCACTTTGGATTACAATTTGTTCAAGGACAACTCCAAGAGACTTTCCTTATGCTTAAGCACACCTGCTAAAGACTTCCTGCTCTAGGAATCTTCCTAAAGACTTCATTGCTTAAGCACACAACTCAAGACTTCCTGCTCTAGGACTCTCCTAAAGATTTCCTGCTCAAGGACAACTCCAAGAGACAATTACAAGTGCTCAAGCACGCAGGCAAGACACTTCCAATGCTCTAAGGACACACCTAAGAGACTTCTAGTTGCTCAAGGTTTCACCAAGAGGCGTATACGCTTTAGCTTCACAAGCTAAAGACTTCTAATTTGTTCAACACCAGATTTAACAATGTTTAGTGTATATGAAAAAATGAACAGACTCTCTACAACTCTAGGATTTCTAAGATACAAAGTTTAGTAAGAAATATCCTAAGTGTTTTGAGCTATATGATTTTGACAGTGTAATGTCACAATTGATAGCAGAGTCTTGTTAATCTTCTTCATGGTCTTCAGCTCCTTTTATAGGCAGGGATTTGAGAGACGTTGGAGAAGAGTGCCAGCGCAAATAGAGTCGTTGATAAGCTTTGATCAAAAACGTTGGTCCTTTGCCTGATATGGATAATCCGGTTGGATGGTCTTTGAATTTTCCTTTGTTGAAAGAAGAATTATCTGTTGCATTGCTTTGTTCATGATGTTCTTTGTCTGATTGTGCACGTAGACAGAAGAAGACAAAAGAACTGAGGGTGATTCAGTTCATAGAATAGGACAAAACCTACGTGGATTATGAGTTCCTCATAACTTACTCAAGTCTGAGGGTGATCCAAGTCTGTAGTGTCTGCTTCTGAGTTTGATGACCATCACAGAGTCTGTTGAGTTACCTCTCCAGAATCTGTGTGGTACCCGTTTTCTTAGGACGTTGACTTCTGGTTGACCTTCCTTTGGTCTTCTACCATAGTCTTCTTAGCTTCTCTTGTTCCTTCTGATGCTCTTCATATGTTCATCCTTGATAGATAGATTCTTCCATGATTCTGCACACTTGAACATATGTTAGTATTCCAATTGTTCTTCAATACTTTGTTATCATCAAAACCTTTGAGGAATTGTCCAAGACACTTCTTGTTCCAATAGTGGGGATACCCGAACCCGTCGGGGACGGGGATGTGATTCGATTTCTCATCCCCGCTGGGTATGGGTAGGGTAATAGGTAAGTATATGGAAGTAGGGTATGGGGACGGGAAAGGTAAAACCCTTCCCCAGCCGCCTCATTGCCATGCCTACTATCAAATAACTTCTCCTTTTTTCAAATAATCACATAAAATTTTGTAATGCTCTATTATTTTTGTAATATCCCGCTTAGATGCAACTATTATCAGTGTTAGAAGTTCAATCCATAAGCAATGGCATTTTGGTAATATTGGTGATTTGGGAGGGAAAGATTTATAAAAGGGGAACAAGATATTTTCTTGTTATTTCTCTTCTTTCCCTTCACTCTCCCAAATCAACATTCTATCCTTCCTCTCCCTCTAACTCACACGCCCTCATCACCTTATCACCACCCATCAAACTTCATCCAAATTCTTGTAAGTTCTTGCTAGCAAGCTTGTTTTGGAAAAGTTAGAACAAGAGAAAGTAAAAGAAGAAAACAAAGAAGAATCAAAGAAAGGAGTAGGAGCAAGTTAGGGCTTTTGGAAACCAGAACTTAGCAAGCACCAACTGAGGTTTAAGGTGAGCTCCAGAGGGTTTTAGAACCCGCTTTGAGTAAGTTTAGTGGAATTTTACAATTTGAGCTAAAGTTTAGGAATTTGTACCCTAAATCCATTTGTTTGCTAATTCCTTGATAAACTATGTTGTAATCTATCAATATGCCTTGGAAATTTATTCCCTTAAGCTGTTATGATGTTTGGGCATGGTCAGTTTAGCCAAGAAGACAGAATTTGAATTCTGCAGATGCAGAAATCGGCCACCGATTTCATAAATTCGGCCACCGATTTTGCTGCTCGACCTTCATTGTAGTTTCGACAAACATCGGCCCCCGATTTCATCAAACCGGCCCCCGATTTCATCAAATCGGCCCCCGATTTCATGTCCTTTAGAAATGCACAGATTAACATAGTATGAGGATAGGTACATATTGAGAGATGAATACCTAAATCCCTAAGTTACATAGAGAAGTAAAGGAGCTAGTTTTGGGTTTATCCCTTACTAAGCCATTTTATACACTTATCTACATATATACAAGCCCAAGAATGATACAATAGTCAAGTTTAGAACCTTTTATAGGTTAAGCACTCAAGAATGATCACTTAAAGAATAATGGCAAGTTAAGACTATAATATAAGATTATGATAACGTGTTCATCAGACTCCGGATTATGCCGGATGGGATTTCTCCGAAAGGGCTATCCACATGTAAGTAAAAGATTAAGCATGTCCAGCAGGCTCCGGATTATGCCGGATGGGACTCCACCGAGAGGGTTGTCCACATGTAAAGTTAAGATGTGTCCAGCAGGCTCCGGATTATGCCGGATGGGACTTCACCGAGAGGGTTGTCCACACATTAATAAGAGGAGTCCGGTGTTAGCCTGATATGATAGGAATTTCACCGGTATGATGGGAGATGTACTTCGGGGTTACTCCACCCGGATGTACTCCGTAAAATGAACTCAGATAATTATTGTTTGTTCAACGCTAACTTACTAACTTTATAATTAAGAATGATGTAAAGTATCACTTATGAAATAATTATGAGAATATGATGATTAGTCAGTAGAGAAAGAAGTGGTCATAGGATGTCCCCAAGACCACTAAGTTAGAAATAGACGAGCATATGATTAAGACATGCAGCGATCCTAGTATTCCCCTTTGATCGCGAAGTATGTAAAGAATGACGGCGATCGTAGGTAACCCAAGATTGCCAAGAGTAGGCACGGCGACCCTAGGTTTCCCCTGTGGTTGCCAATAGTAGGTAGGGCCGGAGCTCACTGAGACATCATGTCTCATCCCTTTCCTTCTGGTGCAGGTTCGCAGGAAGCACGACGTAAAGGTAAAGAGAAAGCTTTGGATTGATCGTGCTGCTTTTATTATATGGATGTTGTACATAAATGATGTATTATGATGTATATTACCGAGAATGTTTTGTATCGGATTTTGGATTGTATCAGAGACTTATGCATTGTAAAATTATTAAACAACTTTCTGTATTGTATTTAATGTATCCGGTACGAAATTTTAATACTCGTAAGAGATCCTATGCAATCTCTATATGGGTGTTACAATTTTATTGATAAATTATATTAGTTAGTACTTTGAACTTTGATGAGGAAGAACATTAACATTAATTCTTTATTTCTTCTCTTATTGGTCTTTGTGTATTCTTTTCTTTTCTTCTTTTTGCACGAAAAATTATTACCCATCTAACTATTAACATTTTTTTTTACAAATCTATCTCATATGTGTTTACTGTAATATGAGCGATTTCCGGTTTACCCCCTGTAAAAAAAAAGTTTAGATTTCAATCCTGTAATATGAAGATTCTTTGGTTTTAGACCCTATGGTCATCTGACTGGACAAAATGCTGACGTGGCATGCTGAGTCAGCATTTTTGGATGACATGGCGCCCTGACTGTATAATTAATTTTGTTTTTAATTTTGTTTATATTGATTTAAAAATTAAAAACAATATAAAAAATCTGAAAATTAATTTTCAAAAATTAAAAAAAAAAAACAGATTTATTTTTCAAAAATTTAAAAAATAGAAAAAAATTCAAATTTTCTTTTTCAAAAATTAAAAAATCAGAAAAATTAGAAAAACAAATTCGAAATCAAAGAAAAGTTCAATTTTTTTTCAAAATAAAAAAGTTAAATTAAAAATTCTTGAATTTAATTTTCAAAATTAAAAAAACAAAAATTAGAAAACAAATTCGAAATTAAAAAAAGTTCAATTTTTTTTCGAAATAATAAAGTTTTTTTTAAAATTTTTCTACCAAAAATAAACAGTCTGGAAAATATTTTTCGTGATTATACATGATTCATCGAGGAGTCTGAATTTTCGCAACATTTTAGCGAATTTACATAAATAATTACTTATGAGACGTGTACGAAAAATAAAAATATTTTCCAGAATTTTATTTTTTGTAGAAAAAAATTTAATTTTAATTTTAATTTTTTCAAAATAGTTTTTTGGTGAACCACCAACTAAATGGTTCATGGTGAACCATGAATAAAAACCATCAGATTATGTTGTCCTACCAGATCTTACGATGTACCCCATACACAATAATTTTTTCTTCTTTCTTCTATATTACTCTCACGAACTCAACCACCACCATCAGCCCCCAAATCACCATCTTCTAAACACAATTTTGAATCTTAATTTATTTTCTCTAGCCACCGTAAACCCTTTTTTTTTTTTGAGAGGACCGTAAACCCATTTTAAATTCAAGTAATCACAATAATTTACTATTTGGCATAATCTTTGAAAATGTTGATTGAATATACTTATAGCATTAACCCTTGATTTCATCCATTCTAGCAATGATTTGTTAATTAAAAAAATGAAACTTTTATCTTTATAACTTCATCTGAGACAAATATGAAAAAAAGAATCTTCATATTAGAAAGGATGGGTTCATGAACAAAATGGGAGGAAGAAAAAATAAATAGTTTATTAATAAATAAATAAATAAGAAACATGTGATCTAGTGTATAATATCATATGTGAACTTGATCAATTTAATGGCTCTCAATGGTTGTTCGAAGTGGTCCACCGGCGAGGGACTTAGTGGAGCCTTCACCCTAGAATCCACCTTCTAATTTTAATTTTGAATTTGTTTTTCTAATTTTTGTTTTTTTTATTTTGAAAAATAAATTCCAGAATTTTTAATTTTTTTAGAAATAAAATCTTCTTAGTTGCAAAAAAAATCTGAATTTTTTTTCGAATTTTTTAATTTTTGAAAAAAAATCTGAATTTTTTTCTGTTTTTTTTTTTATTTTTGAAAATTAATTTTAGTCTTTTTTTAATTGTTTTTTATTTTAAAATCAATATAAATGAAAATAAAAAAATAAAAAATAAAAATAATTATACAGTCAGTGTGCCATGTCAGCGTTTTTGCATAGCCAGATGATCATAGGGACTGAAACCAAAGAATCTTTATATTACGGAGTTGTACTAAACTTTTTTTACAGGGGTAAACGAGAAATCGCTCATATTACAGTGGGGTAAACACATACTAACCCTTCTTTTGTATTCTTTTCTTTTCTTCTTTTTGCTCACATACGTAGAAAAATTATTACCCATCTAACTATTAACTTTTTTTTTTGACAAATCTATCTATTAACATATACCACTCTAGTTATCTAAATATGTATAAAAAAAAATTGGTGCCTAATGTTAAGCTTGTTAGGCCTTTGGCTTTTCTTATTTTGTTTGAGCGGCTTCTTTCTAGTGGGCCTTACTCCTAGAATAATGAACACAGAAAGCTGCAATAGGTAGACATATCAAGTGGGTCTTGAAATAAATGTGTCAGTTTAGAATTCCTAAAAAGAAAAAAGGCTTAATTGCACTTTTGCCCTATATCTTTTGTCAATTGTGCGATTTTGCACCCCATCTGTTTTTTTTGAGCGATTTTGCACCCTATCATTTACCCCCTTTCTGATTTTGTAGCCCCCTCGTGTGTTTTTTTGTCTTCGCCTTGACTTCGCTCTGCGATAGGGTGCAAAAAAACACACGAGGGGCTACAAAATCAGAAAGGGGGTAAATGATAGGGTGCAAAATCGCTCAAAAAAAAGGATGGGGTGCAAAATCGCACAATTGGCAAAAGATAGGGCGCAAAAGTGCAATTAAGCCAAGAAAAAAAGCATTGTTGAAACTTTAAATTTACTTATCTTGATGGTTAACAGTAAAGAAAGTAATGGGTATACCTATACGTAATGTGACCCAGAAATACAACGATTAATATTTTGTGACTTCTTAAGTCGCTCTCCATACAAAGTAGTTTTTGCAACTCTTTGATTACCTGCCAAATCGACAAACAAAGCTTGCTCTCGGTACACTCGCCATTCGTCAAATTTTTAATCTTTATCATTATACTTTCTCCGTCCCTTTTTATAGGGTCAAGATCCTCTCAATTTATTAGTCTCTCCATTTCTTCCATTTGGAGAGATAAAGACACAAAGAAGTTTGAAAATAATTAATGGTGGTGGGTCCCACTAAGTGGGGGACTCACTACATATTTTTTTGTATTTATCTCTCACCAAATGACATTGTCCATTTATTTTAAGCAAATGGAGAGGATCTTAACTCCTTTTTATAGGAGTAGTTTACAAAAATCACGTGTATTAAGAGAAGTTATTGGAGTAATAAAGTTGTGTGACTATTACTAAATTACCCTTAATTAAATATATATTTAATGTTAACTTTTCATATACCAAGACAAATTGATAATATTAATAAGAGGTATATTTGGAAAAAGAGTAATCAATGCATCTAAGAATTTGTATATGATCTTATATTTAGAGACAAAATTTTTTTATAAACTACTCTTATAAATAGAGACGGAGGAAGTATATAGCACGCTGCTAAAGAAAAAAAACTGGCATTGATGTAGAGTTCTTTGACTAGAAATTGTAAAAAATAGGGAAAATGAATGAGCTTAGTACCAATAAGATCGACTACGATACTCGCTAACGTTATTAATTCCAACTGCTCAAGCATTGCTTCCAGCTGGAATACATTTCGCTTATGACTCATGATTATCAACCTTGGATTCTACAACGCCAGGACATGTGATGTGCTTTATAATTTTGTTTTATCTTCAACCTGATAACAATTTCATTTCAGAGTGTAACTCATTTCAACTTACTATATTTTCCTACTTTATTAGTACTAGTTCACAACTGTTGTACACTGACATTTCAACCTTATTCAATGGTCGAAAATGGCAAAATACCTAATGTGTTGAAATGATCTGAAAGATTATACGAATAATTAATTACAAATGTGAACACATATGAACCTATCAATTTTTCTGTTGAATTGATTCATGCTTGTTTTATTTAAAAACAGTATATATAAATTGTCATTATATAACTAATATTCTACGATTTAATAAAAAATCAGTGGCGGAGCCACATACACTTGAGGGGTTGCAACTACATCCCCTGGATTTTATAAATTTGAACCAATAAGTATGTAGTTTTATCATTTTGAATCCCCTCACTGTTTCACTTTGCACCTAAATTTAGTCAAACTCACCTTACAAAGCTTGCTGCACCGCAATTGTTTTACTTCTTTAATAACATGTTGTACATGTGTCTATATTTCCAAGTGGAGCAATGTTCGCTAGTATTTGAATTTAAAATGTATGAGAAATAGAACATATGAGTTGCTGGCTAGCTTAATCCCATGCATCCATTAATATACCAGCATAAGTGGAGTAGTGTTTGCTATTATTTGAATATTTTTACAAATATATCCTTGTAAGAAATTGTGAAACATTAAATACATCCACTAATATTAAAAAGATAAGCATTAAATGAGGGATATAAAAAGTTTTTTAAGCAATAACTACACCTTAAAAGTTGTGACATTTTCTTATAAAAATGACTAAATTTTTTTTGAAATTTTTCTTATAATAAGGACCGGAGGAGTATAACATAACTTATATATAATAAAATTAGAAGTATATGATTTAAAATGATGAAATATTTATTCAACGATCTAATACCATGAAATCGCATAGAAGACAATTGTAGAGTATGTATATAATTTTTTAAATATATATTATCTTTAGGTTGATAAAGAGTGCTCAGGGCTTTGATTTTTTTTTTTTTGAAGAAGTTAAACTGGCCCAACTAAATTGGCTCTTAGGACTTTGATTAAAGAACAAAAATAGAAATATTATGGTGGAATGTGGTGAAAAGTGCTCTAAGAGTACTTTTTAAATGTTTAAAACTTGTCGTTTCCAACGAAAAACTACTACTTTTAATTTCCTTAACAATTTTTAAAACTTGTTAGCCTGATCTTTATATATATATATATATATATATATATATATATATATATATATATATATATATTGATTAAAGTTCAAAAGGTTGAACCCCTGACCTAGGATCCTGGCAACGCCACTGCGATTTATTATCTCATGACATAATAGTTTCACATTGTTTATTTAATTGTAACGATGTGCAGAAGAGAATGCATGAATTCATTTTTAAAATGTTATATGTGTTTGATTGTATGTTTATAATCACATGAATGCATTGTGAATAAATTGTCAAAAATATCAAGAACACGTTTTAATGATTTTGTTTTTTTGTGTAAGAAATTATATTATATTTAGAATTGTTAATCTCATATTATAAGTGCATGATAATATGAAAGTAATTGTTCATTTTTGGCTTATCTTGATATTAAAAATAATTTGGGTATGTTTTAAATTATTGTAAGTTGGTATTATCTTTAGAATTGTTAATCTCATATGATAATATGAAAGTAATTGTTCATTTTTTGCTTATCTTGATATTAAAAATAATCTGGGTATGTTTTAAATTATTGTAAGTTAGTAAATGTTCTTGGAAAAAAAAAGTAATAGAAAATATTAATGATTTTTGTTCATTGTTTATTTTTCTATTATGGTTATTTGGATTAATCATAGAACATTTTTAGACATGAAACTTGAATTTAACACAAAGAATTTATGATACATGTATTGGTTATATGATAATTAAGATCAAAATGGTTGTTATATTTAATTTTATATGAATTATATGACTTACATGTTTAAACTCATCTTATAAAGTTAAAATTGGTTATGACATTCTTTTATGATAATGTTTTATTTTGCTATTTATGTTTAATGCATTCAATATATGATATATATTGGCCAAATATAAAAGAAAATTTGAAGTTCAAATTGAAATGCATGTTAAATATTTTAATAGCAAAGGTGTAATGACATAAAAGTTTATGTATTATTACAATATACTTAGTTGACAAAAGTGTCATGGTTTGATGATAATGAGTGAACACTATCAAGAGTATATAAGTTGATCTATAGACATAACTACGAGAATTCAAAAATATATGTAAAGAATTGAATATTCAAAGTTTATAAAAGTTAAAAGTAAATATTGCAATTACTTGACAAAATGATTGACAAGGATATGATGTCTTCGGAAATGATGCTGAATACATTGAGGACATCATTAGGGATGTGGTACAAGCTCAAATCTAATTGATCATCAACGGTGGAAACTCAACCCACACTTGAGTAGCATCAAGTCTTGGGTTCAATGGTGAAAGTCCATTATTAGAGTGATTGAAATACTTGACAATAGGCACATTCCAAGGGGTAAAAGTACATGGAGTAGGATGGGGTTATCCTCTTAATGGACATATACCATATATTTGTTGGAATCCATACTTATGCGGCATTTATGATATAGTTTATCTATATGAGGATGGAGTGGAGCCGTTTCATAGAGTTCAAGGGCTTGACTCTTAAATTATCATGAAAAGGATATACAACATATAAGACCTTATCAAATGTGTCATTTTATAATTCTTTCGATGGTACTGAGATTTCATGTGTGAGTTATGCACATTTGTTATAATGAATAGTTGGTTAAAAGTCTGACTACTATTCTATTTGGGGATGAGTGACACCATGATATTTCCACAATTATAACATTTAGTTATTTTGAAAATGGTGGGAGAATGTAAGTGATTTTCAAAATAATGGAATCATCTTCAACTTATTCGAAGACCCAAGGTCGGCTACATGATGCAAAACACAAGGAAAAGAGTCAAAACACAGTGTTGGGTACTTGATAAAGGAACCAGAGTGTTGGCTCTCTGTGACTGGACGTTGGGCACCCCTGACAGCTTTGTAGCGCTCGTACGGGCGTTAGGTGCGATTCAAGCTGCCATAAACCTCTGCTTTGTGCGTTTTTCTCATGTTTTTAGGTTCCAATGATTGTAACTCTTCATAGATTTGATTGGAATTCATTGTTTCATTGTTATTACATAACTGTAAGTGAACCAATACATATCTTGAATCAAAAGTTCTGATTCAAATGATTGCAACTCTTGGTAAAAGGTTGATTTCTCATATATGAAGTGGTGTATCATGTGTTATAAATACATGATTTGTCCGGTAGTGATCAAATAGAGGCAACGGTTGTGTGCAGTGTTCCAGCAGGGTGGTGGTAGAGTCTTCGCGGTGGGGTGAATGGTGCATGCAAGCACGTTAGCACTCCAACACCCAAGACAGTATGAGAAATGAAGTTGTTTGTGTGAGTTAGTGTGAAAAATGAATCGTACCTTGAGGGTGACGTTGAATCACCCTTATATTGGCGAAGGAGACGCTAACGGCATACGTGAAATGCGGCGCCTCATCAGGGAGCCGTTGGAGGCCACGTGGATGGTGCAGAAGAGACAGGTGCGCATTCCAGCACAGAGATCTATACCAGAACTAGCCTGTTCCCTTAAGGTATTATGCCATGTTTCATGGGCTTGATCCACATGGCTTTATGGGATTGGGCGTTCTAGGCGGTCCGGAAGTTTCATAGCCTTATTCTCTCCCATTTTCTTACTCTAAATCATCATCCTCTTCTCTAATGCATGAATGAAGTGTAGAAAGCATTCTTTAAACTATTATCGAAAGATATGCTTAGTGTTATTGTGCAAATCACATTAAGGAAACCAATACTATCCTGAAGGGAATTCATTGTTCATACAATTTACACCCAATATATACTTATTGGTGGGGGAGAATCGAACCTAAAGGCCAGTGTAGAAAAACACACTTTGATTTTACATGCATTATTCATCAATCATCATCTTTTTCATTAATCAAGTGTTGCAGTGTCTACCAAACAACGAGATAAACAACGGTTTAATGTGATAAAACTTGTATCCAAATCTGGACATGTACATCCTTGAAGTTGATGTTAAATTTTATCATACTATACCTTAGGAAATTATGAAAAGATGACTTTTAACACTTACCTAATATTCCATTATTACATTCACATTCATTATGAATATCATCAAAATTCTATTCACATTTGAACAGAAATCATTATTGAACTTGGTACTAAATTTTATCACCCTAAACCTCAAGAAATAAGCAAAAGATGAATATTATGTGGTTGGTATCATAGTTGTATGTATTTCCCTTGGTCGAAGAAACATGATTTAAAAAAAAGAACAGTCCAACGACTATTCATCAAAATATACAACAACCAGTTAACATTGTCTTATGACATGAGGTATACATTTTTATGATTGCAATCCTTTTTTGAAAATTATTATTTAGATGAAATTCAAATTACTAAGACGTATTTCTCCAAAGAACTGGGGAGATAACAATATCTTTCTATTTTATTTTATTTTATTTTATTGTGATAATACGAGGAAAAGAAAAAAGCTAAGGCACATTTCTAGGGAAAAATATGAAGTGAAAAATCAACTTTGTGACCTCTAAGGGCTAGGGCATCAGTACAAGAATTGGCTTCACAATAGATGTGAAGAATAATGAATTGTCCAACCGGAAATGCAAACTTAAGATAGAACCTCGTCAACAAGCGGTCGGGTATGTGAACTCAAATTGTAACGTTTCAAAAACCAACCACTCATAAGAAGTAGAATGAGCCTGAGATTGTTGGGTAAGATACATGTCAATTAACCTTCAATTAGAAAGAAGAAAAAAAACAAAGTAACAAGTATACACTTTCTCGCCTCCACTTTATTGTAAATTATGAAATTGTTACTATACAACATTTTCATCAATTAATAAAAACCATATCAGAAATTCAGAACATTAACAAACTACTTGTAATGTAATTTGCCACTTCCAGCTTTTTTTATAGCCAAAGCAAGTTTTCATACTGCCAAAACAGAACAAAAAAGAAGAGTCTGAACAAACAATGAAAGAATAGAATCCAAAACAACTTAATAAGTAAAAAAGAACAGGACAATAATATCAGTAACCGAATAGGCAACAAAGCCAATTCCGCCACATGTAGGGCTGGAAATGAGTTGAGTCGAATCAAACCTGTCTGAGCTCAACTCAACTCGACAAAAATAAGTTCGGCTCGAAACTCAACTCGAGTTCAAAACGAACCTTTTTTTAAGCTCGAGTTCGGCTCGTTTAAAGTTCACGAATAGCTCGGTTCGGCTCGTTAGGTTCAGTTAGGAACAATAGTAACTTAACTTGTTGTTATCGGCCCAAAAAAATATTAAAATTGTTACCGTCCCAAAAAAAAAAATTAAAACTGCATTAACATCACAGTACATAGACAACACAAGCCCAACTAGTGAGTGAGTTGCACTTAGAAAAAAGTTTGGTTCGGTTCATTGTCAGCCCTAACCACATGCATATGCACTTAGCAGAGCCTAAGTCGGCATAGTGTTGAACCAAGATTAATTTTAAGTTGTGTTATCTCCTAAATATATTATTACTTTTGGCTGCAAACTGCAAAGTATCTCCATCACAAAATAGTTACACAGTTGCAAACAGAACCCTGCCATTACCCATGAGAAAACACTTTGAAATTTTTCAAATCATACAACTAGTTGAAACACAATGAATCTAGAAGACCAAACCAATTTCAGGATCCAATCCCCCACAATAAATCTTCAATATTGACCGATTCAAATTTATCAAAACATACAAAAACCCTTCATACATATTTAGTTTTTACGTTCAATATGTCAACTTAAAGCATGCAAACTCTTTTAACTAGACTCTAACCCGTGCGATGCACGGGTTTTGTAGAGATTCATATATAACTATCAAATCGTACGATGCACAAATTTTGTAGAGTTTCATATATAAATATCAAACTGGTTGTATTATTAATTTTAGAGTTACATTCAAAGTCATAGAAACAATCAAATTAAGTGATGATTGAAAGTGATCGACATGCAAAATCTCAAAAAAGCAAATTTGAAATATTCAGTTTGCATCAACAAAAATGAATATGGAATGAAAGTCAAAAATTAAATTATGTGAAAGTAATCAAATGTGGAAATAAACACAATAAAAATGATAAATCATATAAAATACTTTATTAAAAAGAAAACAATATACAAAAGTTTGCAAGGGCTGCTAAATCTATAAAAAAGAAAATGAACTGATATGTGGTAACATAAAGAAAAAAGAATAATGAAAAGAAATTGTAAAAGAAACAATGTCAAAGCCTATGCGAACATGAATGACTATGTGTAGACATTATATGTGTACGAAATTGGACCTTTTCTTTAAAATGTGCAAAGTTTCAAGAACACTATAGCAACACTAAACTGAAGACCCTATCTAAAATCCTATTTTATGTTTCTATAACCATTGCTAAAGCACATGCAACATCTAACTTATTAATGCTATATCCTTAGGTTTCAGTTGCACAACATTTAATCATGACTTAGATCATCAAATGATACAAAATGGTGTGATAAAAAAACTGAGATAAACAATGCTAATATTGCTCAATGACAGAGAAACAAACCAAATGAAACCCGACAATTATTTATATGAACAAATTACCTTAATTTGTGATAGAAACCTAAAAATGAAAATGCAAGAACACGTACAATTGTGAAATCGAAAGTGTGAAAAAAATTCATAAATCAAAAGCTCAAATATGCAGCAGGACCAGAAAACAACCTTAACAATGATTGATGAAGTGAACCTGAACTGATAACCGTGCAAAACAAAATGGCAGCTGTAGAGACAGCTGGAAAACCAACTCAAGCAGAGAAAATTCACAACGGACCTGCAGTGCACAACACAGAGTTGCATGAAACAACACTAAAGACAGTTGGTTTGAGCTATTTCTACTACTCAAAAACTGAAATGAAGTTCTGAATAATCATGCACAGAAAGTATTCATAAGAAGTTTCACAAATCATATTTATTTCCCACTGACTTCAATCTTCATTTAAGTGAAATATGACATATGAAATGAAGTCTTAGCTTCTTGTTAAAATATGTAACTCAATAGTAGTAGTCATAGCCTTTTTATCTCATTTTTTATCATAAACATACTTTAACTCATACCTTTCAAGGTTCTACCCTTATCACTTTTTATTGGCTCCATATTTGAAACCTGTTTAAGATGATAAACAAACAAAGTTTAAACTAATGCAACTTAATGTTTACAATAGCATTCTTTAAAAATAATCACAACATGTATAGGTAGTTTAATAAAAAAATTAAGGATCAAGAACACATTACTATGAGCTGTGACATATCTACAGAGCTGCATGAAACAACACGAAAGACAACCAACACCCAAAAAGTTACAGGGCCACTAAACCATCACTTGAAAAAAGAAAATTTACTTTGATTTAGGAAATCCCTAATATGAAAATCCCTAAATTGACAAACAAACCAAACCCCAATAATTAGTTGCTCTCAAATTCACAGAGAATGATCTAACACCATATGATAAGCACATCAAATAACTACCTCAACCGTGGAAACTGAATCGTCACCAAAATGCTTCCCGAGTCGTAGAAGAATCTTGTGTGTCGGATTTTGCTGCCTCGCTGTGACTGTCGCGACTCGGAACCATTGATCGGACGCCGAGTTCAGCTCCACTGGAGTTGAAAAAGGGAGAAACAGAAGTGTAGCAGCATGACATTAACTTTCCGGCGGTAATGAGAAATGTTTTTATGATGGAGCACGTTCAGCACCTTTTAGGGATACCGAATTATACATAGGATATCAAGTCAAATTCAGTTACCACACTTAAAAACACATTGAAAATAATTAAGTACAACAATTATCACCTATTAAATTGGTAACGTAATTGAAAAGAAGTTACAGCAAAGCCAATAATTAAGTATAACAATTATCACCTATTAAATTGGTAACGTAATTGAAAAGAAGTTACAGCGAAGCCAAAACGTGATGATATACAGAAAGTCAATGGACAAATGATAATTCAAATGAAGGATTAATTGCTTTGAGGAATGAGGGAAATATTTAGGATAGAATTAGGGTTAGTAGGGTTGATCAGACTGCATAACATTTATATATAAGTGATAACACAATAAAACTTCAATATTGATTATTGACCCATTCATCATGACATACAAAAACACTTCACGCAAATTGTTATTTTTTACCCTTCATTCACATGACTTCAAACATTGTTTTCTATCAAAAAATTTACTTGTGTCGCCATCCCCATTCTTCCGATTGCCTTTGAGTTGCAGTTTATGAATATAGATAAAACTAAAAGGCACACCAACTGACATGGGTCAACAAAATTTTTAGATGACAATAAGAACATCTCTTCAAATTATCAGTAATGCTTTCTAGTTAAAATTAAAATTAGATTCGGTCCGGCTTTTTATAAAAGAAAAAAGGAGATTGAGTTTACAAAATTCCAAAAATTGGTTTCTATCAAAATCCTTTGTTAAAAAAAATCTGGATAATTTATTCAACAAAAAAACCAAAATATGGCTTATATCAAGGAAAGAGGCTAATGGATGAATAATAGATCTTGGTGTAGAGTAGAATAACTGAAATAGTAGAAAAAACAATGAAATTTTCTTCATTCCTGGTTGTTGTGAGAGAAAAAGAGAGAAGCTTTTTGGTGTTGATAGGAAAATTACTTTAAGAGTCATGTATTTATTCACAATTGAAGAAAGAGAAAAGGGTATTTTTGGTCCAAAACAAAAAGGTGTAGGTGTAAGAATTCTAGTGCGTCTGAAGAATTCTGCTTCTGAATCCAGAATCTGCGTCTGAAGGTGCCACCTGCGTCTGAAGGTGCTTCCTGCGTCTGAAGGTTCCTGCGTCTGAAGGTGCCTGCGTCTGAAGGTGCTACCTGCGTCTGAAGGTTCCTGCTTCTGAAGCAGTTAGGCTTGGCTATTGTTAGCTGTCAACAGCTGTCACCTAGTGACACCTGTCCCCTTCTCTTAACCTCTATATATATGTGTATCTACTCTTGAGAATTATAATGAAATATTCACAATTCAGAATTTATATTTTCTCTCTCTTTCTCTCTTTCCTTTCTTTCTCCTATAACAATTTTTCTCTCTTTTGTAACTAACTTTCCTTTAAGCTTTTCATCATTCATCAATGGCGTTTTGCAATTCTAACATGGTATCTAGAGCTTCTTTTTGATCTAGTGCCTTTCCACCATGGCTACACCTCCTCCTCCTGTGTCAGACGCGCAGCGTGTCACTGCTGCAGCTTCGAAAACCTTCAAACAAACAGTTTCTGTCAAACTTGATGATTCAAACTACCTCCAATGGAAGCAGCAAGTGGAAGGTGTGCTGCGAGGAACGAAAATGGTGAGGTTTGTGGTTTCTCCACAGATTCCACCGGTTTATCTCAATGATGCAGCGCGCGAAGCTGGAACTGAGAATCATGCGTATTCCGAGTGGGAAGAGCAAGATTCCTTGCTCTGTACCTGGATTCTATCTACAATTTCGCCGTCACTCCTTTCACGCTTTGTTCGGTTTCGAAATTTGTGGCAAGTTTGGGAAGAGATTCACAGTTATTGCTTCACGCAGATGCGAACGCGTTCGCGTCAACTGCGTTCTGAACTTCGTGCCATTACCAAAGGCTCACGCAAAATCTCAGAGTTCATTTCTCGTGTTCGTGAGATTTCTGAAGCACTCATGTCTATAGGAGATCCTGTTCCTCACCGTGATCTTATTGAAGTTGTTCTTGAGGCTCTTCCTGAAGAATTCATTGCTATTGTGGCCTCTGTTAACAGTAAATCAGAGGTTATCTCATTGGATGAGCTTGAGTCTCAATTTCTCACTCAAGAATCTCGTAATGAAAGGTTCAAGAAAGTTGCCATCACTGAGCCTGCTTCTGTCAATCTCACTCACAATGCCAATGCTGAATCCTAAGGCCAGCACCAAACTCTGGTTTTCCTGATGGTAACTCTAATCCAAACTCTCAGTTTAACAACAATAATAAGTTTTCTGGTGCTTACTTTAGTGGTAGAGGTCAGACACGTGGCAGAGGTTTTAGAGGAGGACGTTTCAGAGGTAGAGGTGGCAGAGGAAATGGTTTTCCACGCCCCTATGTTCAGTGCCAGATCTGTTACAAAACAGGGCATGATGCTAGTTACTGCCACTACCATCTTCAGCCTCAATATGATGCATCCTTTGCTCCCTATGGCTATGGTACCCCCTATGGTTATGGTGCTCCTAGTGGTTATGGTGGTGTACCATCCAATGTCTGGATGCAGCCACGTTTTTCTAACTCTGGAGGTTCGCTTAGACCTCAGTCCTCTCAGTTTCCTCAATCTTTTGGTGGACAAAGACCTCCAGCACCACATGCCTTGATTGCTGGAACTCCTGCTGAGTCTGTCAGCTCTAATGGTGGTAGCTTTAACCACATCTAGTATCCTGATTCTGGAGCCACTCACCATGTTACACCTGATGCTGGAAACTTAATGGATGCAGTGTCACTTTCAGGTTCTGGTCAAGTTCATGTTGGTAATGGACAAGGTCTGTCTATAACCTCTGTTGGTTCTATGGGGTTTCCTTCACCTCTTCAACCTCAAACCACTTTAAAACTCAATAATTTACTTCTTGTTCCTTCCATAACTAAGAATTTGGTCAGTGTTAGTCAATTTGCTAGGGATAACAATGTTTACTTTGAATTTCATCATAATGAGTGTTTTGTTAAATGTCAGGGTTCTTCTAAAGTTCTCTTGAAAGGTCTTCTTGGAAGTGATGGTCTTTACCAGTTTCATCCTCAGTCTCCTGCTCTCTCCTCCCAGGTTCCCACTGCAAATCTAGCTTGCAGCAAGAATAACTTGTTTTCCTCCATAGGAAATCCCTCTAGTTTACAATTTGGTACTTTTCAATGTAATAAAGTTGTCTGTTCTCCACCTGTTTCTTCAAACAGTCATAGTTCTTCTTTGTATGGTATATGGCATAGCAGGCTAGGCCATCCTCACTATGAGGTTCTTAGGAATGTACTGAAACTATGTAATGTTACTATTCCTAATAAAACTTTGTCTGATTTTTGCTCTTCATGCTGTCTTGGTAAATCTCATAGGTTACCTTCTGTTACCTCCACTACTACCTACACAAAGCCCCTTGAGCTTGTAATTTGTGACTTGTGGAGACCTGCACCTGTTGAGTCCTCTTGTGGATACTCATATTTTCTCACAATTGTTGATGCCTTTTCACGTTTCACTTGGATTTACCCCTTAAAACTAAAATCTCATACCTTATCCACTTTTCAAAATTTCCAAACTATGATTGAACTACAACTTAATCACAAAATTAAAAGTGTTCAATCTGATGGTGGTGGTGAATTTCACCCCTTTACCAAATTTCTTAATGACCAAGGAATCATACATAGATTCACCTGCCCACACACACATCACCAAAATGGGTCTGTTGAGAGGAAACACAAGCACATAGTTGAAACTGGCCTCACTTTACTTGCTCATGCTAAAATGCCCTTGTCTTTCTGGGATCATGCCTTTCTTATTGCCACATACCTGATCAACAGAATGCCTACCTCCACTTTAAACAACCAGTCACCATTCTTTAAACTCCATTTACAATTCCCTGATTACAAATTTCTGAAAAGCTTTGGATGTGCTTGCTTCCCTTTTCTGAGGTCTTATAGCACTCAAAAACTTGATTTTCATTCAAAGGAATGCATCTTTCTAGGCTATTCTTCTTCTCATAAAGGATACAAATGCCTTGACTCCACTGGCAGAATATTTATCTCTAAAGATGTAGTTTTCAATGAACTAAGATTTCCTTATCCAGAGTTGTTTCCCTCTCCCTCTCATCAGTGTGTGCAGCCTGACCCACCTACCTTGTCCACCTTCCTTCCCACTCCCACTTCTTCCATCCCAACCTCAGGTGCCTCCTCTACTACTCCTCCACCTATGAGCTCTGCACCATCACAACATGCTTCCTCTGATTTTCCTATGAATCCTTATCAGTCTCCCTCTCAAAACCTTGCTGCTTCTGTTTCTGACTCACATGTTCCTAGTGATCATGTGCTTGTTGTTCCTCCCACTGCTGTTATCTCTCCTTCTCATTCTGTTTCTAACCCAGTTGAGTCTACATCTGGGTCCAATAGCTTCTCTTCTGTGTCTCCACTTGTTGTTCCTCATAGAATTAATCCTAACAACACTCACCCTATGAGGACCAGAGGTAAACTTGGTATTGTGCGTCCTAAGTTGCATCCTACCTTGCTGCTAACTTAGTTTGAACCAACAAGTTATAAATAGACCATTAAGGATCCCAAATGGCACCAAGCTATGCAAGCTGAATATGATGCTTTGTTGCATAACAACACTTGGAGTCTTGTTCAGTTACCTCCTAATAGACAAGCTATTGGCTGCAAGTGGGTCTTTAGACTCAAAGAGAATCCAGATGGGTCTATTAGCAAGTACAAGGCAAGATTAGTAGCTAAAGGATTTGATCAGAAGCCAGGATTTGACTACAATGAAACCTTTTCACCAGTTGTTAAGCCTGTCGCTATCAGAACTGTTCTAACCCTTGTTGTTACTAATCAGTGGCCTATTCAGCAACTTGATGTGAATCATGCCTTTCTTAATGGGTTTCTCAATGAAGAAGTCTACAAGGTTCAACCTCCTGGCTATGAACAACATGACCCTTCCCTAGTCTGCAAACTAAACAAAGTCTTGTATGGTTTAAAACAGGCTTCTAGAGCCTGGTTTGAAAGGTTAAAGGCTGCTTTAGTTAGGCTGAGGTTTATTGCTAGCTGATGTGATCCCTCTTTATTCACATTGCATGCAAATAATCATAGTACCTTTCTTCTGGTCTATGTTGATGACATAATCATCACTGGCAGTTCACATAATTTAATTCAGCAACTTGTTCAGAAATTAAACTCAGAATTTTCCCTAAAGGATTTAGGTAACCTGGACTACTTTCTTGGCATTGAAGTTCATCACTCCAGTTTTGGCTCTTTTCTTCTCTCTCAAACTAAATACATAAGAGATTTGCTCACCAAGGCCAACATGGATAATGCAAATAGTATAGCCTCTCCAATGGCTTTTAGTACTAAGCTTTCCAAGTATGGGTCAAGCCCTGTGTCTGATCCCACTTACTTCAGATCTATAGTGGGTGCTCTTCAATATGCTACTATCACTAGACCTGAGATTTCTTACTCAGTGAACAAAGTGTGTCAGTTCCTATCAGCTCCTCTTGAGGATCATTGGAAGGCAGTGAAGAGAATTCTCAGATATCTTTAGGGTACACTCAATCATGGTCTGCTGATTGTTCCTGCTCCCAAAAATGAACCTATATCTCTTACAGGGTTCTGTGATGCTGATTGGGCATCTGATCCTGATGACAGAAGAAGCACATCAGGTGCCTGCATCTATCTTGGTCCTAATCTAGTCTCCTAGTGGGGCCAAGAAGCAGACTCTAGTGGTCAGATCCAGTGTTGAAGCTGAGTACGAAGTCTGGCTCAGACTTCTGCTGAAATTCTATGGATGCAGTCCTTACTCAAAGAACTCAGAGTTCCAGTCAAGGTGCCTCAAGTTTATTGTGACAACTTGAGTGTTGTTTCACTTGCTCATAATCCAGTGCTTCATTCCAGAACAAAGCACATGGAGTTGGACATCTTTTTTGTCAGAGAGAAGGTCATGAATAAAAGCTTGCAAGTCTGTCATGTTCCTGCTCAAGACTAGTGGGCAGACATCCTCTCCAAGCCTCTTTCCACATCAAGGTTTATCTATCTTAGAGACAAACTAAGGGTCTATGACACCCACAGTTTGAAGGGGGAATGTTAGAATAAGAATTCTAGTGCGTCTGAAGAATTCTGCTTCTGAATCCAGAATCTGCGTCTGAAGGATTCTGCGTTGAAGGTGCCACCTGCGTCTGAAGGTGCTTCATGCGTCTGAAGGTTCCTGCTTCTGAAGCAGTTAGGCTTGGCTATTGTTAGCTGTCAACAGCTGTCACCTAGTAACACATGTCCCCTTCTCTTAACCTCTCTATATATATGTGTATCTACTCTTGAGAATTATAATGAAATATTCACAATTCATAATTTATATTTTCCCCCTCTTTCTCTCTTTCCTTTCTCTCTCCTATAACAAACTTTCTCTCTTTTGTAACTAACTTTCCTTCAAGCTTTTCATCATTCATCAATGGCGTTTTGCAATTCTAACATATATATATATATAACGTAGAAGCCAAGTGAACACTACCTTACCTCACATTTTTCCAGCTATTCATCTCTAACATGTTTGGATGTCTCACTCCAACAATGGTAAGAACTAAGGACCACAAAACTGTGAGTGGCATTCTTAATGGCATCATCAACATCTGCATTGCTAGGAGTGAACTTGTAAAGTATTAAAAGAAACAAAATATTTAATAAATAAAAATTAATACCACATAAGTATTGAAAGAAAAACAAAAGTATTGTAACTTACCCTCTACCGTAAGGTCTTATAATGATATTTCCATTGGCATCTCTTTCTGGCATGAGATGAGGATCATTTTCCTCCACCTCCTCATCCTTCTCATTGCACATACTCCTATTTCTGAGCCTCATGCGGGGCCTTTTGTGAAGAGACACCCATGGCTTGAATGCCTGAAGTCGGCATAAACAAGAATACTTCAGGGGTAGAGGCATGGATGGTGTTGGGTGGGAAGGTGATGCAAGAGGCTAAGACGATGCTGGAGAGGGTCGGTGGAGCGGCAGTGGATATTTGCCCAAGAATCGTTCGACATTTGATAGAATGAGCCTTTTTTTTTTTACAAAAATAAATGATATTCATTCATTCAAATTGATAAAGTACATCGATACAATGCAAATTCGCTAAAAACAAAAATGATGAATCTGCGAACAAACTCACAACATTCATGTTAATAGCATAAAACGGCAAAGTACAAAAGCCTACACATATGATTATATTCAAGTCTCCGGAATACTCATGTTTCCGGATCTGCAAGGTGGACTTCTCTGTCACCACAACCTTTGTAAGTTATATGTTGTCAAAAAATAAAAAGAGTATTACACAAATATAAGAAATTAAGAAACAAATCAAACAAGAAAAAATGTAAACAACTTTAGAACTAGACACAAACCAGTTAAGCAATGTGCCAAACAACTCAAAGAAACATGTCAAAAGTCACAACTCATAGAAACATGTCAGCAAGTTAAATAAAACATTGAGAGTGAATTGCTAGATTTGTTAATGAAGTCACTTCCAAACAAGAAAATTTGGAGAAGACTAATATGATGAAGTATATTTGATGATGTCAAACTGTAACTTGTCTTTGGTTTACCCACCTTTCCATTAGATAAGGCTTGTATCTCCAAGTCTCTGCCTCTCTAGTAAACATAATACAGACAAGTCTTTTCTCACCTTTTCAATATCATTTGTTTTGCCTTTCACATTCATGATACCATTAAATATATTATTGATGAAAGTTTACTCCATGTGCATCACAAGTTTTTTCCCCAATTGTGACTCGCTCTATTCCCTCGCGCTAAAACTACAAACTATACATTATTTATAATTTTGACAAATATTTTCAAAACAAATTTTCTTTTTTAAATTTCCTTAAACAATATACTTATGAAAAGCAACTAATAGTGTATATGACCATGACAGATTTTTCACTTTCATTTAGGCAATTACATTATTGTAATTTTGTTTGTCTTCATTTTTGTGTATCAATTTTAATCATGTTATCTCAATAGCTAAAGAAGTACTATTTGACTCTATGTTTCAACCACTCATTGAATTTTATTGTTTACATCTTCTTTTATTTCTCTGTGTTTTCTTCTATAATCCAAAATATTTTATAACAATAACATGGGTATGATCTGTCTATATACATCGTCATTTGCTATGTTTGTTTCAGTCTTGATTATCTCGGTTGGTCTTGAATAGGAACTTCTTTTTTAAAAAAAAATCCATTTCAAAAAATAAAACACTAATTTGCTTACTACTGGTAAATAGCAATGTTTATTAAAAATATTCACAATGAACAAATGCCAAAATGATGTGACTTGCTATAACTGCATCATCAACCAAAACTCCATTCTCTAGTCTCCTCTTGAACAATATCTCTTGCATGAGAAAGGCCAAGCAAATTTTCTCTGATGTGAATGTCTCATTGTCTCTCTTCAAGATGGAGGGGCACATATTGACCTCAGCAGCACATGATGGCATCTCTTTCTTATTCGTATATAAAATGTTCAAGTAACTGTAGTTTTTTTTTAAAACAACTTTTTTGAATATCATATAGCTCTGCGTTATACAAGATACAAATCGATTCATATATGACAAAGAATTAATCATATAAAACAATATGATGGTGTAACTGTGTTAATGTAAGGTAAATTGACAATGTCCTTCTCCTCATCCCTTCTTTTGGATCCTATCACCTTGCTTAGCTAAATCCTCTATGGCTTTCTTTACGACTTCTGGATTTCTCAAGAACTCACAAATTGTCTATTCTATGCTATTGAAGCAGTACATGTTAAGCTGCCATTAGGAGAAGATGATTAACAAATATACAAAAAATAAGAAAAAAATTAGCCAAATCCTTAAGTTTTGGATTTGTCATTAAGCAGACAAATCCTAGTTTGCAGTTATCCAAATGGGATTTTCTTAGCTTAATCATGTAAAAGCAATGCAATTGTTTTTGGTTTATCAAGAGCATAACTTACTGGCATAGTAAAAAACAAATAATAAAAGGAGTTATGGACCCCATTTTCCATGTCAAAGTACTAGCAACACCATGTTATTAAGAACCTATTTTCAAAATAAATAAAAAATAAAGAAACCATAAACTAAAAGAAATTGTTTCTTACTCTTTAAATTTGACAAAATCAAAAATTTCATAAAAGAACTTATCATAATTTACACTCATCACAATAGAAAGAGCAAACATTTAGACGCAGAAGTACCGTCTAAATGCTAATATAATGTAGCTCATAAATCTAAATTTGCTCCTTTTTAAGGTTACGAGCTACAATGCTTCATTACGAAAAGTCATTCAATATGAATAGTTTAGATATAAAAATTCATTACAAACTTGGCAAGCTTCACATGGGGACATATAAAACATTGCAGCAAATAAAAGAAAAGTAATATCTAACTCAATACATATCTTTGAAGAAACAACTAAATTGAGAATTCTAAATGCTCATTCAAGTATAAATCTAAGTTATTTGTCTCCTCCATGAAAGCCAGTCAATAAAAAAAACTCCAAATAAAATACATCATTCATTTTCGTCATTCCGTCAACTCTTAAGGATGAAAGTATTGACTAACCACCAAATTGATCATTGAAATTGTAAACTGCCGTTCTATTAATCTCTAAAACTTGAAAATAGATAAAATTCAATAACTTTGTCATTCTATCAACTCGTTCCACATGAGTGTATGAGATGACATGTTAACTACAAATGACAAAAGGATGAACATGATTGGCATAAACGATTGTAGGTAATAATTTGGTTTAACAATAAATTAATCTATAAAAACTTTATGCAATATAATCAACGTCTAATGTTATATATACGTCTCCTTCGTGTATTCATCTATAACACACTATTTGTCCAACAAAACATTGCGGCAAATAAAAGATAAAACTCAAAGTTGTATAAATAACTCAATACATATGCTTGCAGGCACAACCGAGATGAAAATGAAATTATAATCCAACTGAACAGTTTATTATAAAACTCCAACTACATCACTATGGAGTATCATCGTCATTCATTCATTCATTCCTTCTCGATTTAAAAAAAAAAAAAAAGTCTCATCAAACCATGAATCTGACTAGGAATAGTACACATTGTTCTTCTTCCGTATTAGTTGAAATGAAAATGAGAACATAAGAAAACTAACGCACAAAGCAAAGGGTGGTGCATAATGAAAGGAACCAAGGTGTCTTACAATATTGCTTACAATGGCCAGGATGTTTGGTTTCACGTTCGTCACATTTTTAACAATGTGTTTGAGGAAGAGGAGCATGTACAATCATACACTCTTTTTCAACTCGGACACATTTGCATCTTCACAAGACCGAAAACAACAACTCAATACAAAACTAACATAATCGACAAAAAAATTGTTGGGTTTTTGTAGTTTGGCTACATTTTGCAAAAACATCTACTAGCCAGATGCTGGGACAGATGCGGTAGCATATGGAACAGCATTATGTGACTTGTGCTTTTCGCGCCAGCTAGCGCTTTATATTTGTGTACGCAATCTTCCAAAGATTTGCCTGAAGATTTATTTTCCTCTAGCTTGCTGATCAAGGCGCGTATATCTGACTGAAGATTTGCTTGAAGTTTTATTTGCCTTGCTATTTGTTCCACAAGATATTGTTCTATATTTGGAAGTTTTTTTATTGTCTCTAGAAGAAGTTTCAGCTGGACCGGACAATGTCCACGCTCTATTTTGAAGCCCAAACTCGTGCTATCTCAGTACTATATATTCGTGAAGGCAAACCCTAGTAGGGTAACTAAAAACCGTGTGTGTTAGCAAAGCGTGTGTTTAAGGTTTTTAGGGTTTCTTTTGTTAATTGTGAGCCTTGCTTGTATCTCCCTGATTCAAGCTAAGGACTGAGTTTGTTTGAGTTGTAATTGTAAGCTGCTCCTAAGCTTTTAAGTATGGAGTGAGTATGTGTTATTAGAGTGTGTTTCTCTTGGTGTGTTTTGCGTGTTTGATTACAATATTGTTTGTGTTGTTGATAGGAATTGAGACGGGGTCTCATATCTAGGAGTTCCTAGATAGAGTTGACACTGGTAGGGTCTAGGTGCAAAGTCAAGTAGTGTGTCTGCGTTGGTCTTTTCACTAGAACTATAATAGTGGAATCATTCCTGGATTGGTATCCCCCAGAGTAGGAGAGTTGCTCCGAACTGGGTTAACAAACTCACTGTGTACTTTTTATTTCCGCTGTGTTCCTTTTAATTTGTGCTTTGTTACGCTGTGTTATTTTAATTGTAGTTCTGAGTAGACAGGCGCTCGGACAGTTGTGCCAACATTGTACACAGCATCTGTCAGTCAGGTTGCCAGGAATTTCAATTGGCATCAGAGCAGGCACCCTGTTCTGTGTGGGTGAGCTCTAGGGAAAGAATTTTCTGGCTTAATGGATAAAGAAGGAGGACTGGTGAACAGACCACCCTTGTTGGATGGGTCGAACTATGACATTTGGAAATCACGCATGACAGCATTCTTGAAATCTCTAGACAGCAGAGCTTGGAAGGCTGTGATCAAGGCATGGGTCCCTCCTAAAATAAAAGATGCGAATAATGTTGATACTGATGAGTTGAAACCAGAAGAGGAGTGGTCTACAGCAGAAGACACTGCAGCTATTGGAAACTCTAAAGCCCTGAATGCTTTGTTTAATGGTGTAGATAAGAACATGTTCAGGTTGATTAAACAATGTACTATTGCTAAGGAAGCTTGGGATATCCTAAGAACAGCTCATGAAGGTACTCAAAAGGTCAAGAAGTCAAGGCTACAACTGCTAACAACACAGTTCGAGAATTTGAGAATGAAGGAAGGAGAGAGTGTTCATGACTTTCACATGAATGTGCTAGAATATGGTAACACATTTGAATCCTTGGGGGAAAAGATATCCGATGAAAAACTGGTAAGCAAAATTCTCAGGTCCCTGCCTAAGAAATTTGATATGAAAGTATGTGCTATTGAGGAGGCCCAAGATATTGGAAATATGAAAGTTGATGAGTTGATTGGATCTCTTCAAACTTTTGAATTAAAGGCTAATGAAAGATCTGAAAAGAAAGACAAGAACATTGCTTTCATCTCCAACACTGATGAAGATGATGTGGAGAGTAATTTAGATACTGATGAGAGCATCTCTGAAGCTATTGTGTTGTTGGGCAAACAATTTAATAAAGTTGTGAAGAGGATGGACAGACGCCCTAGGACAAATGCTCCGGACAACAGTCGCAGCATCTATAAAAATGTCAACAATCAGAGGAAACCTAGAACTGATGACAAAATCAATCAAAGCAAAGGGGTGCAATGCCATGAATGCGAAGGATTTGGTCACATCAGAACTGAGTGTGCAACTTATCTGAAGAAACAAAAGAAGGTGATGACCGTGTCTTGGACTGATGAGGATGAATCAGAAGAAGAACCTGAAACTGCGAAACATGTGAATGCCTTGATTGGAGTGTGCACATCTGACAATGAATCTAGTGATGAAGAGGTAACATATGATGAATTGGCTGATTCCTACAAGGAGCTATATCTCAAAAGTGAGGAAGTTTGTAGAACTTTAGAAAAACAAAAGAGGACCATTGCTCTCTTGCAAGCTGAGAAAGACAAACTTCTGAAAATAAACTCAGATCTCAATGATGAGGTTATCTTACTTTCTTCCAAGATTGACAATATGAACAAGCAACTGCGGATGATGAACAAAGGTACTGATGCTTTAGACGAAATTCTGGAAATAGGACAGAAACCTGGAGATTCTAAAGGGATTGGGTTTGACTACAGATCCTTGCCTCAGCAGGAACAACTACCAGTGAGACAGTTTGTGCCATCTGTTAGTACTTATGATCATATTATGTCAAGACAGATGCCCCAGCATCAGGTGAGACAACAGACATCTGGATATAGGCCCAGATCAAAAGGAAGGAATTATGGTTGGGTATGTCACTACTGTGGAAGAAAAGGTCATATCAGACCTTTCTGTTTCAAATTATATGGTTACCCAGACAGGACCTATTCACCAAAACCTGATCCCACAGTAAAGATCACCAAGAAGCAGTGGAAGCAAAAAAATGATAATTTCACAAGCAACACTGTGGATCCTAGAAAAATAGAACCAGAAGCTGATGAGATTGCTCAAATTGCTCATACATCTCTGAGAGTGTCATCCAGAAATGATTGGTACTTTGACAGTGGATGTTCCAGACATATGACTGGTGATAAAAATTACTTAACTGATGTTAAGCCTTATGCTACAAGTTTTGTGACTTTTGGGGATGGAGCCAAAGGAGAAATAAAGGGTGTTGGAAATCTTGTGGAAGAGGGCCTACCCAAACTTGACAAGGTGCTTCTTGTGAAAGGATTAACTGCCAACTTAATTAGTATTAGTCAACTGTGCGATCAAGGAATGAAGGTCAATTTTACAAAGAGTGAATGCTTAGTTGCCAACAGTGAAGGGGGCATCCTGATGAAAGGTGTTAGATCAAAGGACAATTGCTACTTGTGGGTCTCTCAAGATAAAGCAAAGTTATCTACTTGTCTAATAACCAAAGAAGATGAAGTTAAGCTATGGCACCAAAAGCTTGGACATCTGAATCTCAGAAGAATGAAGAAAGCTATTGCTGAAGGAGCCATCAGAGGTCTACCAAAACTCCAAATTCAGGAAGGAAGTATATGTGGAGAATGCCAGATAGGAAAACAGACCAAGATGCCTCACCAGAAGCTGCAACATCTGTCCACATCCAGAGTTCTTGAGCTATTGCACATGGACTTAATGGGACCTATGCAAGTCGAAAGCTTAGGTGGTAAGAAGTATGCATTTGTTGTTGTTGATGATTTTTCCAGATATACTTGGATAAATTTCATTAAGGAGAAATCAGACACTTTTGAAAAATTCAAGGATCTTTGCTTACAACTTCAGAGAGAAAAGGATTGTGGAATTGTTAGAATCAGAAGTGACCATGGGAAGGAGTTTGAGAATGGTAAGTTCTCTGATTTCTGTATTTCTGAAGGAATATTTCATGAGTTCTCTGCACCCATTACTCCCCAACAAAATGGGATAGTTGAGAGAAAGAACAGGACTTTGCAAGAATCTGCCAGGGTTATGCTACATGCAAAGAAGCTGCCATTTTTCTTTTGGGCTGAAGCCATGAACACAGCCTGCTATATTCATAATAGAGTGACTTTGAGAAAAGGTACATCTACAACCTTGTACGAGCTATGGAAGGACAGGAAGCCAACAGTGAAGCACTTTCATGTGTTTGGTAGTAAGTGCTATATTTTAGCTGACAGGGAACCAAGAAGAAAGATGGATGCTAAAAGTGAAGAGGGAATTTTTCTAGGCTATTCAACAAACAGCAGAGCCTATAGAGTATACAACTCCAGAACCAAGACAGTGATGGAATCTATAAATGTTGTTGTAGATGATGAAGGTAATAATGCTGTGCCAGATGATGCGACGTTCGCCTCAGCATCTGACCTACAGGAAGAGAAGAAAGAAGATGAAGCAAGTAGTAAGGGAGATTCTGAAGTAACTGGTCCAGAGAAGACTGCTCCCAACAAAGGACCATCTATCAGAGTTCAGAAAAACCATCCCATAGATCAAGTCATTGGCGATCCTAACCAAGGGATTACAACTAGAAGGAACTATGATGAGGTATCAAATTCTTGCTTTATATCTAAATTTGAACCAAAGAATGTTAAGGAAGCTCTAACTGATGAGTTCTGGATAAATGCTATGCAAGAAGAATTAACTCAGTTCAAGAGAAGTAATGTGTGGGACTTAGTTCCTAGACCAGATAATGTGAATGTCATAGGTACCAAGTGGGTTTATAAAAACAAGTCTGATGAAAATGGTACTATCACTAGAAACAAAGCTAGACTGGTTGCACAAGGATATGCTCAAATTGAAGGTGTAGACTTTGATGAGACTTTTGCTCCTGTAGCTAGGTTGGAATCTATTAGATTGTTACTTGGGATTGCTTGCATACTAAAATTCAAGTTGTATCAGATGGATGTCAAGAGTGCCTTTCTCAATGGGTACTTAAATGAAGAGGTCTATGTGGAACAGCCTAAAGGGTTCATTGATCCAAGTTTTCCAAACCATGTTTACAAATTGAAGAAAGCTCTATATGGCCTAAAGCAAGCCCCTAGAGCTTGGTATAAGAGACTTGCTGAGTTTCTAATTAACCATGGCTATAGGAAGGGAGGAAATGATAAAACCTTGTTTGTGAAAGATGAAAATGGACAGCTGATGATTGCTCAAATATATGTAGATGACATAGTCTTTGGAGGAATGTCTGACCAGATGATAGAGCATTTTGTTCAGCAAATGCAATCTGAATTTGAAATGAGTCTTGTAGGTGAGCTAAAGTTCTTTCTTGGTCTTCAAGTGAAACAGATGGAAGATACTATATTTATCTCTCAAAGTAAGTATGCTAAAAATATAATCAAGAAATTTGGGATGGAAAATGCTGCTCATAAAAGAACTCCTGCTCCCACACATGTAAAATTATCAAAGGATGAGAAAGGTGTGGATGTTGACCAAAGCATGTATAGGAGTATGATAGGAAGTCTTCTATATCTTACAGCAAGTAGGCCAGATATCACATTTGCAGTTGGAGTATGTGCCAGGTACCAAGCTGAACCAAAAATAAGTCATCTGACTCAGGTAAAGAGAATTCTGAAGTATGTGAATGGTACTAGTGACTATGGTATGTTGTATTCTCATGGGGAAAGCACTGTGTTGTTTGGGTATTGTGATGCTGACTGGGCTGGAAGTGCAGATGATAGAAAGAGTACCTCTGGTGGATGTTTCTTTCTAGGCAACAACCTTATATCCTGGTTCAGTAAGAAGCAAAATTGCGTTTCTTTGTCTACAGCTGAAGCTGAGTACATAGCAGCTGGTAGTAGTTGTTCTCAATTGTTGTGGATGAGACAGATGCTGAGTGAATACAATGTCAAGACAGATGCTATGACATTATATTGTGACAATCTGAGTGCAATTAATATCTCCAAAAATCCTATACAACATAGCAGGACCAAACACATTGACATTAGACATCATTTTATCAGGGATCTTGTTGAAGAAAAAATTGTTACTCTTGAACATGTTCAAACTGAAGAGCAATTAGCAGATATTTTTACCAAAGCCCTTGATGCTAATCAATTTGAAAAATTAAGACGGAAGTTAGGGATATGCTTATTTGAGGAATTGTAGCAATTAATGTGCGAGAGGCGTGCAGCTGAAATTTTCTCCCTCCTTAACTGCTTGATGCACGTCACTCAAGGAGGTTATTTTGAACTTCCCTTTTTTAGACCGCTCACACGCTATCATTGTTATCTGTGTCTTAACTTCTCAAAACCTCTCATCTCCTCTCTTACCGCGCACATCATCATTCAAAAATCGCCCTCTCTTCATACCTTCATATTCAAAATCATCACCATGGCTGATTCTACCTCTCATCAAACCATGCAAGATCAAGCTCCTGAAGCCGTCATCACCGATGCGCAACCCCTCACTACTATTCTCAGCTCTCCTACTAAGAAGCGACGAACTAGGTCGTCTGCATCACGAAGGAAGACTCCTGCCAAATCTAGCAAAGCTACCTCCTCTACTGCTGTGAACACGAGGTCAAAATCGAAAGGTAAGACTTCTACCACTCCCGCTGTTCAACGAGTAGGGCTTAGCATGGATGATTTGTACCTTAAGGACAATCCATTTATATCCACTGTTGTTGAACCAAATGCTGAACCTTCTGTCACCGAATCTGAGAATATTGCTGTTGAAAGTACTGTAGCTACGACTGAAACCCTAGGTCCTGATAACCCTAAGGTATCAGACAAATTAGTTGATGATTCTTCAAATTCCCCCACTGAGCAAGATGTTACCGCTATTTCTGTTGAAAAGAATGCTGTTAATCCGGATGTTTCTGAGACACCTGCTACTCCCCCTGCCACAACAAAGGATGCTGTGACAGATGCTCAAGCATCTTTGTCACAAGCTCATGAGGAGCCTGATGTGGTGGTTCCAAACATCTCTGGTTCTGTGAGTGTCCCTGAGAATGAGTCCTCAGAGTCTGAAGATGAAGGTACTGAGACTCAGGATGTTGTAGATAATGCTGAGACTGTTATTTTAGACCATGCTGACACTATTGCTGTTGAGGAAGCTGTGCCTGAAGAAAGACCTCAGGAAGAGACTGGTGTTATTGGTGTTGCTCGCAGGACTAGGAGCAAATCTGACAAAACTGCTACTATTGTTAGTGAAGGACAAAAGGATAGGAAGAAGAAAGCTGTTAATGCTGGGAAGAGGCCTGTGTATGGTCCCCCCAAGGCTGGGAGCAAGAAGGTGGCTCAAAGTGGTCACAAGAAGAAGAGCCTCAAAAGAAAAGACCCTCCCTCTAGTGACTCTGAGTTTGAGGTTGCTGAGCTTGAAGCTGCCACATCTGGTGGGGCTTCCAGAAAAACAATGAAGGGTATGAAGATACCTCTAACTATCCCTCCAGCCCCTCTTGATAATGTTTCTTTTCATTTGGAAAATGGTTCTTCTAGGTGGAAGTTTATATACCACAGAAGACTGGGTCTTGAAAGAAATCTTAAGGAAGAAGTTTTCAAGTGTAAAAAGCTGGTTGATGTGTTGGAATTTGCTGGACTGATGAAGACTGTGAGAAATCTGGGTCCATGTTATGATAAGCTGGTCAGGGAATTTTTGGTGAATGTTTCTGATGAGTGTGATGACACAAGAAACCCTGAGTATAGGAAGGTTTTTGTTCGTGGTAAGTGTGTCAACTTTTCTCCTATGGTGGTCAACGCATACCTTGAGAGATCTGCTGAGGAGACCCCTGAGCTTGAGGTCACTGAGGACACTGATAAGTGCTTAAAAGTTGTTATATTTTGCTAACTTTTAGGGCACTTATGCTTACTTGTTGTACAAGTTACCTTAGGATTAGGGCATAAATGTGTTAGAAATGCAATAAATGTGATCCTAAGCCTTACCCCACTTGATTATGCAGGAAATACATGCTTGAACCTGATTGATGCAAAAGATTGAAGGTTTTCTTGATGCCATCGCTACAAGCGCAGGACTCATCGCTAGTAGCGAGGATAGGCAGAGATTTTCAGTGATCCATCGCTTGAAGCGCAGCATCCATCGCTAGAAGCGAGCTTAGGCAGGGAATTTCAGGAGTTCATCGCTTGTAGCGATGAACTGGACGCTTGAAGCGAGCCTAGGCAGGGAATTTCAAAGGCTGGTCGCTAGTAGCGACAGACCTGGTCGCTATAGCGACCAAAGGGGCGGTTTAATGCTGATGGTGACGTGGAGCTCTATGATTGGCCAACTGAAGTCGTCGCTACAAGCGACAGGCTGGTCGCTTGTAGCGAGCGAACATTTTCTCAGCATATAAATAGATTTTTAAGCTCATTTCTTGAGATAGAGTTTTTTTTTTTATCAGTTAGAATATTTTTCCAGAGCTTAGAAAACTTATCATCTTTGAGAGAGAATAGGCATAGAGGGAGAAGAACTTCAAAATAGCAAGTAACTTTGGATTGAAGAAGAGATTTTAGAAGCTTTGAGACATCAAGCTCTCAACTATCTTCATCTTCCTTTCTTATTTTGCAAGTGTTGTCATGACAATGATCAACCAATCTCCTTTGTTGGGATTGATAGGTAATCAATCACTCATGTTGTAAACTTTTGATTATTCAATATATGATTCTAGCAATTTTTATATACCATTGAATTTCTTCTTGCTTTTCAATCTTATGTTTGATTTAAATGTTGTTGAAAAAGACTTTTGAATATAGGTTAGGATGATTTTCTATCAAGATAAAGAAATTCTAGAAATGGGATTTGGTTTTGATAATTACATTATAGTATTGGATCATAATGCTTTTGGATCGTTTAATAGATTGAGAAATCATCGATTAAACGATACAATCGATCTCACTATGTCATTTGGGAAATCAATGATGTTATTGAGCAATACGTAATAATGTCATATATAAGAAAACGCTAGAACTCGTATTTGTAATCAATCGGATATAAACGATGTTTGATTGATGAAAGTTAATCCTAAACACCTTCTATGTCCTATTACTCTACTTTTTATTTATAAAGTTTTAAAAATTATGAGTAGTGTAGTACAAAAACAAGTAAACCCTAACTTAAGACGATAATCGAAGTTGAACGGAATATGATATCACATTAATCCCTGTGGAACGATATAAAAACTAATACTTGCTTTTGCAAAACTAACAAAATGGCGCCGCTGCCGGGGATTAAAGTTTTTGATGTTATAATCATTGCAACTTTAATTATGGTTTTAAGCAATTTTGCACAAAATTCTTTTATGTATATAACTAATACTCTTATCCATCTTGTTTGCTAATTCTTTGTGGCCAGATTATTGAAATCGTTTATGCGAGGTCAAGTTTCCGAGGACCAACTTCTTTTTGATTCCGAGATTGAAAGAACAGCTCGTAGAGCCAATAGCAAGAATCGGAGAAAGAAGCAACAAGCTAAGAGGAGGCAACAAGAGGAGAGTTCTGTTTCTAGTCATTCATCAAGTCCTAATCCAAGCCAAGAGTTACAAATGGCTGCACCAGGAGATGGTTCAGGAGGTTCTGGGATTCCATGTACTAACAGTCCACGTCGTTTTGCTCAATTGGGGAAGACACCGCGGACTGCCAAGCAAACGGAAATGAAGACGGGGATATTACAAATCTTGTATGCTAATCCATTCTCTGGATTGGATCATGAAGACCCGTTCCAACATCTCACTAAATTCTATGAGATTGCGGGAACTCTTGGTGAGACGGAAAGTAATGAGGAGGCAATGTGGATGAGAATGTTTCCACATTCGTTGATAGGCAAAGCGAAGGAGTGGTACTTGGACCAACCTCCAACGGTAATGACGAACTGGAATACACTTGAGGAGAAATTCCTTGAGAGGTTCTTCCCTCAGAATCGGTTTATGGAGGCGAAGACAACCATTGCGGTGTTTTCACAAGGTACAAGTGAAACACTATGTGAAGCCTGGGAGCGTTTCAAGTCAATGCTCAGACGATGTCCGAACCATGGATTTGATGAGTTAACACAAATTCATCTCTTCCGGAACGGAATGCAACAACAATCAAAGCTTTTGCTTGACGCTGCAGCTGGTGGTTCTTTAATGGCCAAGAGCGCGGAGGATGCTGTTGCTATTATAGAAAGAATGGCGTTGAACGATCACCAAGCTCATCACAACCGGAGCCAAAGCCAAAGGAAGACGGGAATCTTAGAGTTGGGAACTAATGATGCGATCCTTGCACAAAACAAGTTGCTCACGCAACAAGTGGAAGAGTTGACAAAGAAAATGGCCAACCTTCCCCAACAAATGAAGGACATTCAGAACGAGCAAAGAAGACAACACCAAATCGCATCTTGCGAGCTTTGTTCGGGAGATCACCCAACCGGATTCTGTCCACCCCCCACAGAAGAGGTAAGCTATGTTGGTAATCAACCAAGGCCTCAACAGTTTCAAAACCAATTCCAAAGCCATCCAAACAACTTCCCAAGAGGGAATAATCCTAATTATGGCCAAGGTTGGAGAGGAGAAGCTGGGCAGTACAACCGACAACCTTACCAGAACTATAACCAATATCAACCTCCACAACAAAACCGCAACCAATCCACCGATGAAACCCTCAATCTATTCATGCAGAAGTCAATGGCCAACCAGAAGAACACTGATGCGTCCATTAAAAACCTGGAGACGCAAGTTGGTCAATTGGCACAACAACTTTCTCAAGCTACTCAACAAGGCGGAACCTTTACCGCCAACACACAAACCAACCCGAAGGATCATGCATCATCATCGAAATGACAATTAAGTCATTTTGATGAGGAAGCCCTTGCAACAAGAGACAACGAAA
The DNA here is from genome assembly GCA_018208015.1 of Medicago ruthenica. NCBI lineage: Eukaryota > Viridiplantae > Streptophyta > Magnoliopsida > Fabales > Fabaceae > Medicago > Medicago ruthenica. Next base: position 78,222,527 of record CM031378.1, on the reverse strand, counting down.
ATTGCAAGGCAATAGCTACAAGGAGCGGGAAGGTAATTGGCCAAGGTATAGGGGACAATCTTGAAGTAGAGAGAAGGGTTGTTGAGAATGAGGTGAGGGAGAAGGATGAAGATGAAGGGCATGAGGAAGAAATAGAGGATGTACATATAGAGGATGTAGAAGTAGAAAAAAATAATAAGGATGTAGTTGAAAATGAAAACATTGTATGGAAGAAGGATGTGGTGAAGGAGAAGAGCAAGAAGCAAGATATAGTGAAGAATGCACCAACACCGCACCTACCTTACCCAACTACACCAGCCAAAAAAGAGAAGGAGAGGCAGTTTGCTAGGTTCCTTGAAGTTTTCAAGAGGTTACAAATCAATATACCATTCTCGGAAGCCCTAGAGCAAATGCCTACCTATGCCAAGTTCATGAAGGATCCTTTCCAAGAAGAGAAGGTTCAATGAAGAAGAAACAATTTTGCTAGATGCAAATTGTAGTGAGATCATCCAGAACACATTGGCAAGAAAGAAGAGAGATCCGGGCAAAGTTACATTGCTCGTGTCCATTGGCAATGTTGATGTCGGCAAGGCACTTATTGATTTGGGTTCAAGCATCAACCTAATACCACTATCCGTTGTCAAAAGGATAGGTCATATAGTTGTGAAGAGAACCAACTTAACCTTGCAATTGGCCGACAAATCCTACACTCGTCCATTGGGAATTGCTGAAGACGTGTTGGTGAAAGTCGACAAGTTCTTGTTCCCCGTCGACTTTGTAGTGATGGATATTCCGGAGGATGATGATGTGCCACTACTTCTTGGGAGAACTTTCATGCAAACGGCACGGATGATGATTGATCTTGACGGAGGCTTGATGAAAGTCCGTGTGGACGATGAAGAAGTCAATTTCAACATCCATGAAGCCATGAGGTTCCCTAGTGATAAAGCTGCGTGCTTCAAGATGGATGCAACGGAAGAATTGATAGTTGATACGAGAAATCAGTTGCATGACTTGACACATCTTGAGAGAGTTTTGACAAACGCACTAAGTATCCTAGGAGAAGAAGATGAGCTAGAGCTTGAAGAGTGTTTGAAGGAGCTCGATTCGTTGAAGGAAATTCCTCCTCACAAAGCCAAAATCGAGGAATTGACGAATGAAGCTATAGTAGAAGAAGTGAAACCGGAGATGAAGATATTGCCCTCACATTTGAAGTATGTGTTTCTTGACAAAGAGGGTACCAAACCGGTGATCATTAGTAGCTCCTTAACAAACCAAGAAGAAACAAGATTGGTCGAAGTTTTGAAGTCCAACAAGGAAGCAATAGGTTGGACACTATCCGACTTAAAAGGGATAAGTCCTTCCTATTGTATGCACAAGATCATGATGGAAGAGGATTATAAGCCGGTGGCACAACCCTCAAAGACGATTAAACCCAAACATGAAAGAAGTAGTCCGGAAAGAAGTAGTGAAGCTACTAGAAGCCGGCATGATATATCCGATCTCGGATAGCTCTTGGGTTAGTCCGGTTCAAGTTGTCCCTAAGAAGGGAGGTATGACGGTTATCACAAATGAGAAGAATGAGCTCATACCGACAAGAACCGTGACCGGTTGGAGGATGTGTATCGACTACCGGAGGTTGAACAAAGCAACTAGAAAGGATCATTTTCCTCTACCATTTATGGATCAAATGCTAGAGAGGCTGTCAGGACAAGCTTTCTACTGTTTCCTTGACGGGTATTCAGGTTACAATCAGATATCGGTGAATCCAGACGATCACGAGAAGACTGCTTTCACATGTCCTTTTGGGGTATTCGCATATCGACGCATGCCGTTCGGTTTATGTAACGCTCCAGCAACATTTCAAAGATGCATGCAAGCTATATTTGCCGACTTGATAGAGAAAAGCATTGAAGTGTTCATGGACGACTTCTCAGTTTTCGGGTCATCATTTGATTTATGCTTGGAGAATCTGGACACGGTACTGAAACGGTGCAAGGAAACTAACTTGGTGCTCAATTGGGAGAAGTGTCACTTCATGGTAACCGAGGGTATTGTCCTTGGTCACAAGATCTCCTCCAAGGGTATCGAAGTTGATAAAGCTAAGGTCGACGTGATAGGAAAACTTCCACCACCAGTCAATGTCAAAGGGATCCGAAGCTTCCTAGGCCATGCCGGGTTCTATCGGAGATTCATCAAAGACTTCTCAAAAATCGCAAAGCCATTGAGCAACCTGCTCAACAAAGATAAGTCTTTTGATTTTGATATTGACTGTTTAAATGCTTTTAATAGTTTAAAGGATAGCTTAACATCCGCACCCATAATCACCGCACCAAACTGGATATACGATTTTGAACTTATGTGCGATGCAAGTGATTATGCGGTAGGCGCGGTGTTAGGTCAACGCAAAAACAAAATTTTTCATGCTATACACTACGCAAGTAAAGTTTTAAATGACGCACAAGTCAATTATGCTACCACTGAAAAAGAATTACTTGCCATAGTGTTCGCATCAGAAAAATTTCGTTCGTATCTCATAGGTTCAAAAATTGTTATTTGGACTGACCATGCAGCTATCAAGTACTTGATTACCAAACCCGACTCAAAGCCGAGACTCATCCGTTGGATGTTGCTACTCCAAGAGTTTGATTTGGAGATTAAGGACAAGAAGGGGACTGAGAACCTAGTAGCTGATCATCTGTCCAGATTGGTGAACAAAGAGATAACGAAGAATGAAAGGGACATCCTTGAAGAGTTCCCGGATGAGCAGTTGCTTATGGTGCAAGAAAGACCATGGTTCGCGGACATGGCCAATTACAAAGCAACGGGTTTCATTCCGGAGGATTACACTTGGCAAATGAAGAAAAGGTTGTTGAGAGACGCCACTCAATTCATTTGGGATGACCCATACTTATTCAAGATTGGAGTAGACCACTTAATAAGAAGATGTGTTGCTAGAGAAGAAGCCAAGGACATCATGTGGCATTGTCACAACTCGCCATACGGTGGTCACTACAGTGGAGAAAGAACTGGAGCTAAAGTTCTTCAAGCTGGCTTTTATTGGCCCTCGTTGTTCAAAGATTGTTATGAACATGTGAAAGAATGCGAGAGTTGCCAGAAGACCGGAGGGATTTCAAAGAGGAATGAAATGCCTCTACAAAGTATCCTTGAAGTTGAAGTCTTCGACTGTTGGGGTATTGACTTTGTAGGGCCATTTCCATCTTCTTTGAACAACGAGTATATTCTGGTGGCTGTCGACTATGTGTCAAAGTGGGTTGAAGCAATAGCATCTCAGAAAGCCGATAGCAAAACGGTGGTCAAGTTTCTGAAAAGAAACATCTTCTCCCGATTTGGAACTCCAAGAGTGCTAATAAGTGATGGAGGTTCTCACTTCTGCAATCAGCAGTTAGCAAAAGCACTTGAGCACTATGGAGTAAAGCACAAGGTAGCTTCACCATACCATCCACAGACGAACGGTCAAGCCGAGGTATCCAACCGTGAAATCAAACGGATACTTGAGAAGACCGTGTCATCTTCAAGGAAGGATTGGGCGATGAAACTGGACGAAGCATTGTGGGCCTATAGGACCGCATACAAAGCTCCTACGGGTTTCACCCCATTCCAGTTGGTGTATGGGAAAGCGTGCCACTTGCCGGTCGAGTTGGAGCACAAAGCGTTTTGGGCGCTCAAGTTTTTGAACTTTGATCAAGAGCAAGCTGGGGAGAAGAGGAAACTTCAAATGCATGAGTTAGAGGAGATGCGTGACCAAGCCTATCAGTCAAGCAAGCTCTATAAGGAAAAGGTTAAACGGTATCATGACAAGAAGATCATGAAGAGGGAATTCAAGCCTGGTCAGATGGTGTTGCTGTTCAATGCAAGGCTACGATTATTTCCGGGTAAATTGAAGTCCAAGTGGTCCGGTCCGTTCATGATAAAGGAAGTGAAACCTTATGGAGCTGTGGAACTTGAGGATCCTATCACCAAGTCGACTTGGACAGTGAATGGACAAAGGCTTAAGCCATATTTTGGAGGTGAAGTCGTTCGGCACACGACAACGATTTCACTCATCGATTCTTATGCGTAAGCAAATCAGGCGTCGATCTAATGACGTTAAACAAGAGCTTGTTGGGAGGCACCCCAATTTTGTAAGTATGTTGTGTTTTTAGTGTTATTTTACTTCTGTACAAGTATTTATGCATGTTAGGATAGTGGCTAGAACTCAAAAATTTATTTTTCTGTTTCCTGTCATGGTCGCTACAGCGACCAACTCATCGCTGTAGCGATGGAATTTACACTACGTCGCTGTAGCGACGCACTTGTCGCTTGTAGCGACAGTTTTTGCACTTGCGCTTGTAGCGCCACAGTTCGCTTGTAGCGATGGGCTTTTTGCCTGTCGCTGTAGCGACGAATCGCGCGCTTGTAGCGAGCGTATCAGAAAACAGTTTTATAATACCCAGGCCAGTCCTGTCGCTTCAGCTACTATCCAACCACCCCATTTATTATTTTAGCCGTTGTAGCTTATATTTTCGCATTCATTCATTTCTGTAAACATCCATTTCCATTTCTGCATCCTGTTCATTCTGTTTCTGCACAAATCTGCAAAATCACTAAGTGCCTGTGTTAATCTTGCTAAAACAACTCCTCAGGTATGTTATTCGACCTCTTCTGTCACTGTTTATCAACTCTTTACTGATTAATGGTGCTTGCATGTTGATTTCATAAATTAGGGTTTAGGGTTTTTGCGAAAATTTTGAACTTAAGCATGCCCAGTTGTTTACCCATTGTTATGCTTAGTTTAAGTTGTTATAAATGACCTAGAATCACTAGGGAAACTCTCTTTTAATCCTCTTCTTCATAGGATTTCTATTTTGGAAAAACCCTTTGTAAAAATTCAAAATAAATTAGGGTTTTTGAGGATTTAGGAAGTTTAGGTGATTGTTAGTCATTTATTTTAGCTTTAATGTTGATTTCGCATGCTACAACCAAGACAGGACCTATTCACCAAAACCTGATCCCACAGTAAAGATCACCAAGAAGCAGTGGAAGCAAAAAAATGATAATTTCACAAGCAACACTGTGGATCCTAGAAAAATAGAACCAGAAGCTGATGAGATTGCTCAAATTGCTCATACATCTCTGAGAGTGTCATCCAGAAATGATTGGTACTTTGACAGTGGATGTTCCAGACATATGACTGGTGATAAAAATTACTTAACTGATGTTAAGCCTTATGCTACAAGTTTTGTGACTTTTGGGGATGGAGCCAAAGGAGAAATAAAGGGTGTTGGAAATCTTGTGGAAGAGGGCCTACCCAAACTTGACAAGGTGCTTCTTGTGAAAGGATTAACTGCCAACTTAATTAGTATTAGTCAACTGTGCGATCAAGGAATGAAGGTCAATTTTACAAAGAGTGAATGCTTAGTTGCCAACAGTGAAGGGGGCATCCTGATGAAAGGTGTTAGATCAAAGGACAATTGCTACTTGTGGGTCTCTCAAGATAAAGCAAAGTTATCTACTTGTCTAATAACCAAAGAAGATGAAGTTAAGCTATGGCACCAAAAGCTTGGACATCTGAATCTCAGAAGAATGAAGAAAGCTATTGCTGAAGGAGCCATCAGAGGTCTACCAAAACTCCAAATTCAGGAAGGAAGTATATGTGGAGAATGCCAGATAGGAAAACAGACCAAGATGCCTCACCAGAAGCTGCAACATCTGTCCACATCCAGAGTTCTTGAGCTATTGCACATGGACTTAATGGGACCTATGCAAGTCGAAAGCTTAGGTGGTAAGAAGTATGCATTTGTTGTTGTTGATGATTTTTCCAGATATACTTGGATAAATTTCATTAAGGAGAAATCAGACACTTTTGAAAAATTCAAGGATCTTTGCTTACAACTTCAGAGAGAAAAGGATTGTGGAATTGTTAGAATCAGAAGTGACCATGGGAAGGAGTTTGAGAATGGTAAGTTCTCTGATTTCTGTATTTCTGAAGGAATATTTCATGAGTTCTCTGCACCCATTACTCCCCAACAAAATGGGATAGTTGAGAGAAAGAACAGGACTTTGCAAGAATCTGCCAGGGTTATGCTACATGCAAAGAAGCTGCCATTTTTCTTTTGGGCTGAAGCCATGAACACAGCCTGCTATATTCATAATAGAGTGACTTTGAGAAAAGGTACATCTACAACCTTGTACGAGCTATGGAAGGACAGGAAGCCAACAGTGAAGCACTTTCATGTGTTTGGTAGTAAGTGCTATATTTTAGCTGACAGGGAACCAAGAAGAAAGATGGATGCTAAAAGTGAAGAGGGAATTTTTCTAGGCTATTCAACAAACAGCAGAGCCTATAGAGTATACAACTCCAGAACCAAGACAGTGATGGAATCTATAAATGTTGTTGTAGATGATGAAGGTAATAATGCTGTGCCAGATGATGCGACGTTCGCCTCAGCATCTGACCTACAGGAAGAGAAGAAAGAAGATGAAGCAAGTAGTAAGGGAGATTCTGAAGTAACTGGTCCAGAGAAGACTGCTCCCAACAAAGGACCATCTATCAGAGTTCAGAAAAACCATCCCATAGATCAAGTCATTGGCGATCCTAACCAAGGGATTACAACTAGAAGGAACTATGATGAGGTATCAAATTCTTGCTTTATATCTAAATTTGAACCAAAGAATGTTAAGGAAGCTCTAACTGATGAGTTCTGGATAAATGCTATGCAAGAAGAATTAACTCAGTTCAAGAGAAGTAATGTGTGGGACTTAGTTCCTAGACCAGATAATGTGAATGTCATAGGTACCAAGTGGGTTTATAAAAACAAGTCTGATGAAAATGGTACTATCACTAGAAACAAAGCTAGACTGGTTGCACAAGGATATGCTCAAATTGAAGGTGTAGACTTTGATGAGACTTTTGCTCCTGTAGCTAGGTTGGAATCTATTAGATTGTTACTTGGGATTGCTTGCATACTAAAATTCAAGTTGTATCAGATGGATGTCAAGAGTGCCTTTCTCAATGGGTACTTAAATGAAGAGGTCTATGTGGAACAGCCTAAAGGGTTCATTGATCCAAGTTTTCCAAACCATGTTTACAAATTGAAGAAAGCTCTATATGGCCTAAAGCAAGCCCCTAGAGCTTGGTATAAGAGACTTGCTGAGTTTCTAATTAACCATGGCTATAGGAAGGGAGGAAATGATAAAACCTTGTTTGTGAAAGATGAAAATGGACAGCTGATGATTGCTCAAATATATGTAGATGACATAGTCTTTGGAGGAATGTCTGACCAGATGATAGAGCATTTTGTTCAGCAAATGCAATCTGAATTTGAAATGAGTCTTGTAGGTGAGCTAAAGTTCTTTCTTGGTCTTCAAGTGAAACAGATGGAAGATACTATATTTATCTCTCAAAGTAAGTATGCTAAAAATATAATCAAGAAATTTGGGATGGAAAATGCTGCTCATAAAAGAACTCCTGCTCCCACACATGTAAAATTATCAAAGGATGAGAAAGGTGTGGATGTTGACCAAAGCATGTATAGGAGTATGATAGGAAGTCTTCTATATCTTACAGCAAGTAGGCCAGATATCACATTTGCAGTTGGAGTATGTGCCAGGTACCAAGCTGAACCAAAAATAAGTCATCTGACTCAGGTAAAGAGAATTCTGAAGTATGTGAATGGTACTAGTGACTATGGTATGTTGTATTCTCATGGGGAAAGCACTGTGTTGTTTGGGTATTGTGATGCTGACTGGGCTGGAAGTGCAGATGATAGAAAGAGTACCTCTGGTGGATGTTTCTTTCTAGGCAACAACCTTATATCCTGGTTCAGTAAGAAGCAAAATTGCGTTTCTTTGTCTACAGCTGAAGCTGAGTACATAGCAGCTGGTAGTAGTTGTTCTCAATTGTTGTGGATGAGACAGATGCTGAGTGAATACAATGTCAAGACAGATGCTATGACATTATATTGTGACAATCTGAGTGCAATTAATATCTCCAAAAATCCTATACAACATAGCAGGACCAAACACATTGACATTAGACATCATTTTATCAGGGATCTTGTTGAAGAAAAAATTGTTACTCTTGAACATGTTCAAACTGAAGAGCAATTAGCAGATATTTTTACCAAAGCCCTTGATGCTAATCAATTTGAAAAATTAAGACGGAAGTTAGGGATATGCTTATTTGAGGAATTGTAGCAATTAATGTGCGAGAGGCGTGCAGCTGAAATTTTCTCCCTCCTTAACTGCTTGATGCACGTCACTCAAGGAGGTTATTTTGAACTTCCCTTTTTTAGACCGCTCACACGCTATCATTGTTATCTGTGTCTTAACTTCTCAAAACCTCTCATCTCCTCTCTTACCGCGCACATCATCATTCAAAAATCGCCCTCTCTTCATACCTTCATATTCAAAATCATCACCATGGCTGATTCTACCTCTCATCAAACCATGCAAGATCAAGCTCCTGAAGCCGTCATCACCGATGCGCAACCCCTCACTACTATTCTCAGCTCTCCTACTAAGAAGCGACGAACTAGGTCGTCTGCATCACGAAGGAAGACTCCTGCCAAATCTAGCAAAGCTACCTCCTCTACTGCTGTGAACACGAGGTCAAAATCGAAAGGTAAGACTTCTACCACTCCCGCTGTTCAACGAGTAGGGCTTAGCATGGATGATTTGTACCTTAAGGACAATCCATTTATATCCACTGTTGTTGAACCAAATGCTGAACCTTCTGTCACCGAATCTGAGAATATTGCTGTTGAAAGTACTGTAGCTACGACTGAAACCCTAGGTCCTGATAACCCTAAGGTATCAGACAAATTAGTTGATGATTCTTCAAATTCCCCCACTGAGCAAGATGTTACCGCTATTTCTGTTGAAAAGAATGCTGTTAATCCGGATGTTTCTGAGACACCTGCTACTCCCCCTGCCACAACAAAGGATGCTGTGACAGATGCTCAAGCATCTTTGTCACAAGCTCATGAGGAGCCTGATGTGGTGGTTCCAAACATCTCTGGTTCTGTGAGTGTCCCTGAGAATGAGTCCTCAGAGTCTGAAGATGAAGGTACTGAGACTCAGGATGTTGTAGATAATGCTGAGACTGTTATTTTAGACCATGCTGACACTATTGCTGTTGAGGAAGCTGTGCCTGAAGAAAGACCTCAGGAAGAGACTGGTGTTATTGGTGTTGCTCGCAGGACTAGGAGCAAATCTGACAAAACTGCTACTATTGTTAGTGAAGGACAAAAGGATAGGAAGAAGAAAGCTGTTAATGCTGGGAAGAGGCCTGTGTATGGTCCCCCCAAGGCTGGGAGCAAGAAGGTGGCTCAAAGTGGTCACAAGAAGAAGAGCCTCAAAAGAAAAGACCCTCCCTCTAGTGACTCTGAGTTTGAGGTTGCTGAGCTTGAAGCTGCCACATCTGGTGGGGCTTCCAGAAAAACAATGAAGGGTATGAAGATACCTCTAACTATCCCTCCAGCCCCTCTTGATAATGTTTCTTTTCATTTGGAAAATGGTTCTTCTAGGTGGAAGTTTATATACCACAGAAGACTGGGTCTTGAAAGAAATCTTAAGGAAGAAGTTTTCAAGTGTAAAAAGCTGGTTGATGTGTTGGAATTTGCTGGACTGATGAAGACTGTGAGAAATCTGGGTCCATGTTATGATAAGCTGGTCAGGGAATTTTTGGTGAATGTTTCTGATGAGTGTGATGACACAAGAAACCCTGAGTATAGGAAGGTTTTTGTTCGTGGTAAGTGTGTCAACTTTTCTCCTATGGTGGTCAACGCATACCTTGAGAGATCTGCTGAGGAGACCCCTGAGCTTGAGGTCACTGAGGACACTGATAAGTGCTTAAAAGTTGTTATATTTTGCTAACTTTTAGGGCACTTATGCTTACTTGTTGTACAAGTTACCTTAGGATTAGGGCATAAATGTGTTAGAAATGCAATAAATGTGATCCTAAGCCTTACCCCACTTGATTATGCAGGAAATACATGCTTGAACCTGATTGATGCAAAAGATTGAAGGTTTTCTTGATGCCATCGCTACAAGCGCAGGACTCATCGCTAGTAGCGAGGATAGGCAGAGATTTTCAGTGATCCATCGCTTGAAGCGCAGCATCCATCGCTAGAAGCGAGCTTAGGCAGGGAATTTCAGGAGTTCATCGCTTGTAGCGATGAACTGGACGCTTGAAGCGAGCCTAGGCAGGGAATTTCAAAGGCTGGTCGCTAGTAGCGACAGACCTGGTCGCTATAGCGACCAAAGGGGCGGTTTAATGCTGATGGTGACGTGGAGCTCTATGATTGGCCAACTGAAGTCGTCGCTACAAGCGACAGGCTGGTCGCTTGTAGCGAGCGAACATTTTCTCAGCATATAAATAGATTTTTAAGCTCATTTCTTGAGATAGTTTTTATCAGTTAGAATATTTTTCCAGAGCTTAGAAAACTTATCATCTTTGAGAGAGAATAGGCATAGAGGGAGAAGAACTTCAAAATAGCAAGTAACTTTGGATTGAAGAAGAGATTTTAGAAGCTTTGAGACATCAAGCTCTCAACTATCTTCATCTTCCTTTCTTATTTTGCAAGTGTTGTCATGACAATGATCAACCAATCTCCTTTGTTGGGATTGATAGGTAATCAATCACTCATGTTGTAAACTTTTGATTATTCAATATATGATTCTAGCAATTTTTATATACCATTGAATTTCTTCTTGCTTTTCAATCTTATGTTTGATTTAAATGTTGTTGAAAAAGACTTTTGAATATAGGTTAGGATGATTTTCTATCAAGATAAAGAAATTCTAGAAATGGGATTTGGTTTTGATAATTACATTATAGTATTGGATCATAATGCTTTTGGATCGTTTAATAGATTGAGAAATCATCGATTAAACGATACAATCGATCTCACTATGTCATTTGGGAAATCAATGATGTTATTGAGCAATACGTAATAATGTCATATATAAGAAAACGCTAGAACTCGTATTTGTAATCAATCGGATATAAACGATGTTTGATTGATGAAAGTTAATCCTAAACACCTTCTATGTCCTATTACTCTACATTTTTATTTATAAGTTTTAAAAATTATGAGTAGTGTAGTACAAAAACAAGTAAACCCTAACTTAAGACGATAATCGAAGTTGAATGGAATATGATATCACATTAATCCCTGTGGAACGATATAAAAAACTAATACTTGCTTTTGAAAAACTAACAAAATGGCGCCGCTGCCGGGGATTAAAGTTTTTGATGTTATAATCATTGCAACTTTAATTATGGTTTTAAGCAATTTTGCACAAAATTCTTTTATGTATATAACTAATACTCTTATCCATCTTGTTTGCTAATTCTTTGTGGTCAGATTATTGAAATCGTTTATGCGAGGTCAAGTTTCCGAGGACCAACTTCTTTTTGATTCCGAGATTGAAAGAACAGCTCGTAGAGCCAATAGCAAGAATCGGAGAAAGAAGCAACAAGCTAAGAGGAGGCAACAAGAGGAGAGTTCTGTTTCTAGTCATTCATCAAGTCCTAATCCAAGCCAAGAGTTACAAATGGCTGCACCAGGAGATGGTTCAGGAGGTTCTGGGATTCCATGTACTAACAGTCCACGTCGTTTTGCTCAATTGGGGAAGACACCGCGGACTGCCAAGCAAACGGAAATGAAGACGGGGATATTACAAATCTTGTATGCTAATCCATTCTCAGGATTAGATCATGAAGACCCGTTCCAACATCTCACTAAATTCTATGAGATTGCGGGAACTCTTGGTGAGACGGAAAGTAATGAGGAGGCAATGTGGATGAGAATGTTTCCACATTCATTGATAGGCAAAGCGAAGGAGTGGTACTTGGACCAACCTCCAACGGTAATGACGAACTGGAATACACTTGAGGAGAAATTCCTTGAGAGGTTCTTCCCTCAGAATCGGTTTATGGAGGCGAAGACAACCATTGCGGTGTTTTCACAAGGTACAAGTGAAACACTATGTGAAGCCTGGGAGCGTTTCAAGTCAATGCTCAGACGATGTCCGAACCATGGATTTGATGAGTTAACACAAATTCATCTCTTCCGGAACGGAATGCAACAACAATCAAAGCTTTTGCTTGACGCTGCAGCTGGTGGTTCTTTAATGGCCAAGAGCGCGGAGGATGCTGTTGCTATTATAGAAAGAATGGCGTTGAACGATCACCAAGCTCATCACAACCGGAGCCAAAGCCAAAGGAAGACGGGAATCTTAGAGTTGGGAACTAATGATGCGATCCTTGCACAAAACAAGTTGCTCACGCAACAAGTGGAAGAGTTGACAAAGAAAATGGCCAACCTTCCCCAACAAATGAAGGACATTCAGAACGAGCAAAGAAGACAACACCAAATCGCATCTTGCGAGCTTTGTTCGGGAGATCACCCAACCGGATTCTGTCCACCCCCCACAGAAGAGGTAAGCTATGTTGGTAATCAACCAAGGCCTCAACAGTTTCAAAACCAATTCCAAAGCCATCCAAACAACTTCCCAAGAGGGAATAATCCTAATTATGGCCAAGGTTGGAGAGGAGAAGCTGGGCAGTACAACCGACAACCTTACCAGAACTATAACCAATATCAACCTCCACAACAAAACCGCAACCAATCCACCGATGAAACCCTCAATCTATTCATGCAGAAGTCAATGGCCAACCAGAAGAACACTGATGCGTCCATTAAAAACCTGGAGACGCAAGTTGGTCAATTGGCACAACAACTTTCTCAAGCTACTCAACAAGGCGGAACCTTTACCGCCAACACACAAACCAACCCGAAGGATCATGCATCATCATCGAAATGACAATTAAGTCATTTTGATGAGGAAGCCCTTGCAACAAGAGACAACGAAAATTGCAAGGCAATAGCTACAAGGAGCGGGAAGGTAATTGGCCAAGGTATAGGGGACAATCTTGAAGTAGAGAGAAGGGTTGTTGAGAATGAGGTGAGGGAGAAGGATGAAGATGAAGGGCATGAGGAAGAAATAGAGGATGTACATATAGAGGATGTAGAAGTAGAAAAAAATAATAAGGATGTAGTTGAAAATGAAAACATTGTATGGAAGAAGGATGTGGTGAAGGAGAAGAGCAAGAAGCAAGATATAGTGAAGAATGCACCAACACCGCACCTACCTTACCCAACTACACCAGCCAAAAAAGAGAAGGAGAGGCAGTTTGCTAGGTTCCTTGAAGTTTTCAAGAGGTTACAAATCAATATACCATTCTCGGAAGCCCTAGAGCAAATGCCTACCTATGCCAAGTTCATGAAGGAAATCCTTTCCAAGAAGAGAAGGTTCAATGAAGAAGAAACAATTTTGCTAGATGCAAATTGTAGTGAGATCATCCAGAACACATTGGCAAGAAAGAAGAGAGATCCGGGCAAAGTTACATTGCTCGTGTCCATTGGCAATGTTGATGTCGGCAAGGCACTTATTGATTTGGGTTCAAGCATCAACCTAATACCACTATCCGTTGTCAAAAGGATAGGTCATATAGTTGTGAAGAGAACCAACTTAACCTTGCAATTGGCCGACAAATCCTACACTCGTCCATTGGGAATTGCTGAAGACGTGTTGGTGAAAGTCGACAAGTTCTTGTTCCCCGTCGACTTTGTAGTGATGGATATTCCGGAGGATGATGATGTGCCACTACTTCTTGGGAGAACTTTCATGCAAACGGCACGGATGATGATTGATCTTGACGGAGGCTTGATGAAAGTCCGTGTGGACGATGAAGAAGTCAATTTCAACATCCATGAAGCCATGAGGTTCCCTAGTGATAAAGCTGCGTGCTTCAAGATGGATGCAACGGAAGAATTGATAGTTGATACGAGAAATCAGTTGCATGACTTGACAGCATCTTGAGAGAGTTTTGACAAACGCACTAAGTATCCTAGGAGAAGAAGATGAGCTAGAGCTTGAAGAGTGTTTGAAGGAGCTCGATTCGTTGAAGGAAATTCCTCCTCACAAAGCCAAAATCGAGGAATTGACGAATGAAGCTATAGTAGAAGAAGTGAAACCGGAGATGAAGATATTGCCCTCACATTTGAAGTATGTGTTTCTTGATCAAGAGGGTACCAAACCGGTGATCATTAGTAGCTCCTTAACAAACCAAGAAGAAACAAGATTGGTCGAAGTTTTGAAGTCCAACAAGGAAGCAATAGGTTGGACACTATCCGACTTAAAAGGGATAAGTCCTTCCTATTGTATGCACAAGATCATGATGGAAGAGGATTATAAGCCGGTGGCACAACCTCAAAGACGGATTAAACCCAAACATGAAAGAAGTAGTCCGGAAAGAAGTAGTGAAGCTACTAGAAGCCGGCATGATATATCCGATCTCGGATAGCTACTTGGGTTAGTCCGGTTCAAGTTGTCCCTAAGAAGGGAGGTATGACGGTTATCACAAATGAGAAGAATGAGCTCATACCGACAAGAACCGTGACCGGTTGGAGGATGTGTATCGACTACCGGAGGTTGAACAAAGCAACTAGAAAGGATCATTTTCCTCTACCATTTATGGATCAAATGCTAGAGAGGCTGTCAGGACAAGCTTTCTACTGTTTCCTTGACGGGTATTCAGGTTACAATCAGATATCGGTGAATCCAGACGATCACGAGAAGACTGCTTTCACATGTCCTTTTGGGGTATTCGCATATCGACGCATGCCGTTCGGTTTATGTAACGCTCCAGCAACATTTCAAAGATGCATGCAAGCTATATTTGCCGACTTGATAGAGAAAAGCATTGAAGTGTTCATGGACGACTTCTCAGTTTTCGGGTCATCATTTGATTTATGCTTGGAGAATCTGGACACGGTACTGAAACGGTGCAAGGAAACCTAACTTGGTGCTCAATTGGGAGAAGTGTCACTTCATGGTAACCGAGGGTATTGTCCTTGGTCACAAGATCTCCTCCAAGGGTATCGAAGTTGATAAAGCTAAGGTCGACGTGATAGGAAAACTTCCACCACCAGTCAATGTCAAAGGGATCCGAAGCTTCCTAGGCCATGCCGGGTTCTATCGGAGATTCATCAAAGACTTCTCAAAAATCGCAAAGCCATTGAGCAACCTGCTCAACAAAGATAAGTCTTTTGATTTTGATATTGACTGTTTAAATGCTTTTAATAGTTTAAAGGATAGCTTAACATCCGCACCCATAATCACCGCACCAAACTGGATATACGATTTTGAACTTATGTGCGATGCAAGTGATTATGCGGTAGGCGCGGTGTTAGGTCAACGCAAAAACAAAATTTTTCATGCTATACACTACGCAAGTAAAGTTTTAAATGACGCACAAGTCAATTATGCTACCACTGAAAAAGAATTACTTGCCATAGTGTTCGCATCAGAAAAATTTCGTTCGTATCTCATAGGTTCAAAAATTGTTATTTGGACTGACCATGCAGCTATCAAGTACTTGATTACCAAACCCGACTCAAAGCCGAGACTCATCCGTTGGATGTTGCTACTCCAAGAGTTTGATTTGGAGATTAAGGACAAGAAGGGGACTGAGAACCTAGTAGCTGATCATCTGTCCAGATTGGTGAACAAAGAGATAACGAAGAATGAAAGGGACATCCTTGAAGAGTTCCCGGATGAGCAGTTGCTTATGGTGCAAGAAAGACCATGGTTCGCGGACATGGCCAATTACAAAGCAACGGGTTTCATTCCGGAGGATTACACTTGGCAAATGAAGAAAAGGTTGTTGAGAGACGCCACTCAATTCATTTGGGATGACCCATACTTATTCAAGATTGGAGTAGACCACTTAATAAGAAGATGTGTTGCTAGAGAAGAAGCCAAGGACATCATGTGGCATTGTCACAACTCGCCATACTGGTGGTCACTACAGTGGAGAAAGAACTGGAGCTAAAGTTCTTCAAGCTGGCTTTTATTGGCCCTCGTTGTTCAAAGATTGTTATGAACATGTGAAAGAATGCGAGAGTTGCCAGAAGACCGGAGGGATTTCAAAGAGGAATGAAATGCCTCTACAAAGTATCCTTGAAGTCGAAGTCTTCGACTGTTGGGGTATTGACTTTGTAGGGCCATTTCCATCTTCTTTGAACAACGAGTATATTCTGGTGGCTGTCGACTATGTGTCAAAGTGGGTTGAAGCAATAGCATCTCAGAAAGCCGATAGCAAAACGGTGGTCAAGTTTCTGAAAAGAAACATCTTCTCCCGATTTGGAACTCCAAGAGTGCTAATAAGTGATGGAGGTTCTCACTTCTGCAATCAGCAGTTAGCAAAAGCACTTGAGCACTATGGAGTAAAGCACAAGGTAGCTTCACCATACCATCCACAGACGAACGGTCAAGCCGAGGTATCCAACCGTGAAATCAAACGGATACTTGAGAAGACCGTGTCATCTTCAAGGAAGGATTGGGCGATGAAACTGGACGAAGCATTGTGGGCCTATAGGACCGCATACAAAGCTCCTACGGGTTTCACCCCATTCCAGTTGGTGTATGGGAAAGCGTGCCACTTGCCGGTCGAGTTGGAGCACAAAGCGTTTTGGGCGCTCAAGTTTTTGAACTTTGATCAAGAGCAAGCTGGGGAGAAGAGGAAACTTCAAATGCATGAGTTAGAGGAGATGCGTGACCAAGCCTATCAGTCAAGCAAGCTCTATAAGGAAAAGGTTAAACGGTATCATGACAAGAAGATCATGAAGAGGGAATTCAAGCCTGGTCAGATGGTGTTGCTGTTCAATGCAAGGCTACGATTATTTCCGGGTAAATTGAAGTCCAAGTGGTCCGGTCCGTTCATGATAAAGGAAGTGAAACCTTATGGAGCTGTGGAACTTGAGGATCCTATCACCAAGTCGACTTGGACAGTGAATGGACAAAGGCTTAAGCCATATTTTGGAGGTGAAGTCGTTCGGCACACGACAACGATTTCACTCATCGATTCATTATGCGTAAGCGAAATCAGGCGTCGATCTAATGACGTTAAACAAGAGCTTGTTGGGAGGCACCCCAATTTTGTAAGTATGTTGTGTTTTAGTGTTAGTTTACTTCTGTACAAGTATTTATGCATGTTAGGATAGTGGCTAGAACTCAAAAATTTATTTTCTGTTTCCTGTCATGGTCGCTACAGCGACCAACTCATCGCTGTAGCGATGGAATTTACACTACGTCGCTGGTAGCGACGCACTTGTCGCTTGTAGCGACAGTTTTTGCACTTGCGCTTGTAGCGCCACAGTTCGCTTGTAGCGATGGGCTTTTTGCCTGTCGCTTGTAGCGACGAATCGCGCGCTTGTAGCGAGCGTATCAGAAAACAGTTTTATAATACCCAGGCCAGTCCTGTCGCTTCAGCTACTATCCAACCACCCCATTTATTATTTTAGCCGTTGTAGCTTATATTTTCGCATTCATTCATTTCTGTAAACATCCATTTCCATTTCTGCATCCTGTTCATTCTGTTTCTGCACAAATCTGCAAAATCACTAAGTGCCTGTGTTAATCTTGCTAAACAACTCCTCAGGTATGTTATTCGACCTCTTCTGTCACTGTTTATCAACTCTTTACTGATTAATGGTGCTTGCATGTTGATTTCATAAATTAGGGTTTAGGGTTTTTGCGAAAATTTTGAACTTAAGCATGCCCAGTTGTTTACCCATTGTTATGCTTAGTTTAAGTTGTTATAAATGACCTAGAATCACTAGGGAAACTCTCTTTTAATCCTCTTCTTCATAGGATTTCTATTTTGGAAAAACCCTTTGTAAAAATTCAAAATAAATTAGGGTTTTTGAGGATTTAGGAAGTTTAGGTGATTGTTAGTCATTTATTTTAGCTTTAATGTTGATTTCGCATGCTACAACCAAGTCAAAATCAAGAAAAACATGAAATTTGAAAAAGGGTCCCCTCGCTAGAACAGCGCTTGTAGCGCAGGAACCAGACTTTTTCTGGGTTTCGTCGCTACAGCGACCAAGCTGTCGCTTGTAGCGAGCGAACCCAGAATTTGTTTTATTTTTGTTTTAATTGAGTTTTGACTTGTATCCTACCTGACTTTCATCTGTTTTGATCAATTTTGTAGGAATGGCACCTAAAACATCTTCTAAACGTCAAAGGAACGTTGAAGGTTCCTCGTCACGACCAAGGGTCAATGTTCAACCACACGATGCAGCTCGTTTCCTCAGCTGGAGGAACCAGGAACGATACGAGGAGTTGAGGACAAGACGCATCTGGTCCGAGAAGAGGTTTGAAATTTCTGAAGAGGGTGAATATGGAGGTTTAGCAGCTATGATAAAAGAGAGGAAGTGGGGTATTCTTTGCACACCTCCTAGGAGGATCAACTATGAGATAGTGCGTGAGTTTTACGCGAACGCGATCCCCGCCGATCCGTCTGATGAGTTTACTTTCACGACTTACGTGCGTGGGCGCACCGTCACATTCGATCGCATGTCCATCAACGCATATCTGGGCAGGCCTTTGGAGCTGGTTGAGGAAGATAATCCGCTTGCACCCACTGCACTTTGTGATTTCTGTGAGCGTCAGAAGAGTGGTGACTGGGACCACGACAGCATCGCACAGGACATCTTCCAAGTTGGGAAGAGTTATGACGTGAGTAGGGCTTCGGGTAAGCCTTTTCGAGCATTCCGTGATGACATGACCACTGAGGCTCAGGTAATCCTTACCCTTATTCTTTATAACATCCGCCCCAAATCTCACACCTCTTCCACCACCTTAGATGTGACCCCCCTTGTCCACTATATCCTCACTCAGCGTCAGGTTGACGTTGCTAGATTGATAGCTAATGAGATGAGGATAGTTGCTGAGAGTGGAATATTACCCCCGGGCAAACCTAAATGCCCTTTGACTTTTCCCGGGTTGATCATGGGTCTGTGTAGGAGAGCTAGAGTTCACATGCCATCACAGGTTGATGAGGAAATTAAAAATCCTATTGATGATAGATACATCAATAGGTATTGCTCTACACCTGCACCTGTTAGCCCCACCACCACCACCTCATACCTCAGCTGGACCGTCATCCTCAGCAGGACCTTCTCATATGCCACCACCACCACCTCAGACTACTAGCCACCCTAGCCACCCGACCATTCCACCTTTGGACTTTTCGAGTTGGGATTCTGCTACTGTGAGCTCATTCCTGTTGGCGCAGAATGCGTCAAATCACCGGGCACTTACTACGATTCAGAGCCATCTGCACGACAGTGGCCAGAGCCCGTGGACACCTGCATTCTTCTATGAGCACATTGCTTGGCCTGGGGACAGGCCATTCTTTCCAGGAGGGGCAGATGCAGCTGACGCTGGTGATCAGCAGGATGCTGGTGACGATGGTGATGATGACGCAGATGTGGATGATGATCTGGGTGATGATTCTTCAGCTGCTACAAATTCTATTGATCGCATGGCAGCTGACTTGATAGACTCGGAGGACGACATGGCCACAGATTCAGATTGATGCAGAGCTGCAGATCTTGATTTGTTTTCCCTTTCGTTTTATTTATTCAGCTTTGTACTTTAACATTTTGATTTATGCTTTGTACTTTGAGTATGTTTTATGTACTTTGGATGATGTACCCCTTTTTGCTATTATGTTATTTATATTTTGGGTATAACATGTTAGTTTAGTTATATTTTATTTATGCTTTAGTATTTTTGTGTAAAATTTTTTGAAAATCCCAACAAATTTTGAAAGAAAGATGAATGATTCAAAAGCAATGCTTGAACTGTGAATCATCTGAGTGATAATGATAGAATGAGTGTTAAAGCGCGCAGCTAAGGTACTCGTTTTCTCGTTTTTCTAGGTATATTCTTTAATGTGAATAAGTTCTTTACACACACAAGTTAATTTATTCAGTTTTTAAGCAAGCATGTGTTTAGTTTTGAACCAATGTAGAACTAGCCAAAAATGTGAGGAATCCTCAACCAATGTATATATATGCAGGAGACCAATACCATGTTTAACTCAGTTAGATTATGTTAAATCTGTTGTTGTTTTAATTTGTATAAGAGCATTGAAATGATCAAGGCAATTTTTTGATATTGAGAGAAATACTTGACCAAATGAACCTACCCTGTGAGATGTGTGAGTATCTGTTAACCCAGCTGAGCCTAATGGAATCAGAATTGTTAACTGTGGACTGTCAATTTAATAAGCTCATTTGCTTATTTAAATTGCCGGAGTTTGTAAAAAAAATTCAGTCACAGTTAACTCTTTATTAAATTCTGATTGTTGTTTTCTTTTGAACCCTTATCCGTCGTTTTTATTGACCTTTGCCATAATAACAAAGGAACATTCGATTAGGGTATCATTGGAATAAGTTGGGGAGAAAGGAAGGTTTTATTTAAGTCAATGTATGGTGAATGTAATATTTGATCTTGACAATCTTGAAAAGAAAAGAAAAAAAAAGAAAGAAAAGCAAACCAAGAAAAAGAAAAGAGAAAAATGAAAAGGTTTGCAAGATTTCAAAGAAAAAAATAAGAAAAGTTGTCAAGAATCAATCAAGAATAGAAAAGAATGAAATTCACCAAGTGTTGTATTGGAGAAAGAAGGAAGTTGTAATTAGTTGAATGTTTCCTTTTGCTTGGCCATTTGAATTCAAATATCCCACATATGACAATTCTTTTGTAGCCTAGCCCAATTACAACCCTTAAAGTCCTTTTGATCAATGCCTTTTATGCTTTTGGAAATGATAATTAGATAGACACATAATTTGATTGTATGTTATCATGTTTATTGGATGAGTGTTCATAACCCTCACAAATGATTTCAATTGTTCATATACTTTATAAAGAAGTGTGTTAGGTTTGGTTCAAATTTAAACATGTTGCTTGTTTAGGATTGTATGATTTAATTCCTTGTGTTTAGAACTAGTTCACATTTGTAGAATGTATCTTGTTTAATGAGAAACTGGACTTAAGCTTGCGCAATCACATTTGAATCACTCACTTGATATTTATTTCTTCGCACTTTTGAATCCTTTGCTAAATTGCTCAATACTGTGGTTTTCAAAGCTATGAAAAATTTCCTTTTGTTCTTTGGTTTGAGGACAAACCAAAATGTAAGTTGGGGAGAGTTTGATAAGTGCTTAAAGTTGTTATATTTGCTAACTTTTAGGGCACTTATGCTTACTTGTTGTACAAGTTACCTTAGGATTAGGGCATAAATGTGTTAGAAATGCAATAAATGTGATCCTAAGCCTTACCCCACTTGATATGCAGGAAATACATGCTTGAAACTGATTGATGCCAAAAGATTGAAGGTTTTCCTTGATGCCATCGCTACAAGCGCGAGGACCTCATCGCTCGTAGCGAGGATAGGCAGAGATTTTTCAGTGATCCATCGCTTGAAGCGCAGCATCCATCGCTAGAAGCGAGCTTAGGCAGGGAATTTCAGGAGTTCTCGCTTGTAGCGATGAACTGGACGCTTGAAGCGAGCCTAGGCAGGGAATTTCAAAGGCTGGTCGCTAGTAGCGACAGACCTGGTCGCTATAGCGCACAAAGGGGTGGTTAATGCTGATGGTGACGTGGAGCTGCTCTGATTGGCCAACTGAAGTCCTCGCTACAAGCGACAGGGCTGGTCGCTTGTAGCGAGCGAACATTTTCTCAGCATATAAATAGATTTTTAAGCTCATTTCTTAG